>JBAMBO010002546.1:0-25612 GCA_037044535.1 Lordiphosa magnipectinata | reverse complement strand
ATTGCACCAAGCCGACTTCGAGATTCAAATCAGTACGAATATCGAGCTCAAATCAATATTTGACCTTCTGTATTGTTTCCGACTGTGGGATCAAATCAAGCTCGAATAACAAGCTAAAATCAATCCAGTGTGAGCTAATCTATTAATCTATAAATCTATTAAGTCTCAAATCTATTAAGTATTATTCAATACAGAGACATTGTTGCAAAAACAGCTTTGTTATAACCAATAACATTAAGTTCTAAGTTGTTACACAATCTAACTTAAGTTGCCATTTGTAAGGTGACAGAAAGCTTAGAGAAAATAAATATTAAATAATAAATCTAGTTTTGTTTCAAGAATTGATTGGAGTTTATTAGACTATGTCGACCAGCGATGCCCAGCCGTATGCTTTTTGGGTACGTTTTGTTTTGTAATTACACCGAAGATAGGAAATCAATGATCGTATACATGCAGGGCGCGAGCAATACAAAACGACACACACACAAACGATTTCGTGTGTATGCGTCGCGTAGAACAAAAACCGGTTTTGTTTTCTTCTTTGATTAGTGTTTGCGCGCTCAAGCAAACTGACCAACAACAATACCCTTATTGGTATTGGTGCTTTTCTTTGTGAGTATTGGTGAGTGCTCTGCCGTATGCTGTTTTTGGGCATGCCTGGTCTATACCACCGGTCGGAGTTACCATAGGAAACTGACAAAATATGTGTAAGAAAATATCAATTGAATTTTAAAAATTCGACTTATTTTTAAAAATGTGCTGCATTAAACAGTTTTGTTAATAAACAAAAAAAGTTTTCTTAAATTTCTAAATTAAAATTTCTAAATAAATCTCGATTTGGAAAGAAACTTTTCAAAAATTCATTCAAGAGGATTTTTTCCTGATAAATAGGGTGGATTTTTCTAAAATCACATTCATCTTTATTATACTCTGTACCGAAGATACACAGAGTATATTAAGTTTGTACAAAAGTATGTAACAGGGAGAAGGAATCATTTCCGACCCTATAAAGTATATATATTCCTGATCAGCATTAACAGCCGAGTCGATATAGCCATGTCCGTCAGTCCGTCTGCCTGTCTGTCCGTCTGTATGAACGCACAGATCGCAGAGATGGTAATAGATAGAGGTTTGACATGTATGGAACATATATTTCTTATACTTGCAGGCAGATGAAGTTTATTTTCAATTTTTGCCAAGCCCCATCCCGCCTCCGCAATTTGGAAAATTGGAGATTGATCATATCTCCTACAGTTTTGTTGATAGATAATTCATACCTTCTAGAGATATCTAGTAATCAAAATTATTTATCGAATTGCTGAAGGAGTGATAAAGATCGGATGAACGATACTCAAGTTATAAGCAAAAAAACGGCCAGTTATCACTAATTTTTTTTCTCTCTCTCTCTCTCTCTCACTAAGATTGCCTCTCTTGACTCGTGAGCAAATGCGAGGGTAAGGGTACAGAGTATGTTATAGTCGGGCTCAAGATATACTTAACAAGGTATCCGAACTCGCTATCTCGCTCTCTTTGCTTACTTCTTAAATGTCACTCTGTAAACAAATCTTGTGAACGACGCATCTCCGCCGACGAATTTTTTTGTGTTCAGCTTCTTATTTAAGAAGTTGTGAGAGAGCGAGTGCGGCTACCTTGTTAAGTATATCTTGGTCGGGCTTGACGATTTTTTTTCTTGTTTTTAGAGTTAAAAAGCTAGTAAAATAACGAATTATATTTCTTATAGACATATTTTTAAGCAACCGGGAAAATTTTTTGAAAGTAATTTTTTAAATATATGGCAACAAAAAGAAAAATAGTTGGCTTTACACAAAACAAGAGAAAATGACCTACCGCTTAACGCCGAATCCGAAAGGCAAATTTTAAGAAACTTGGTAATCTCAAGTGAATTCACAGCTGGAGCCAATAGCTACAGGGTGGTCCATCTAGTGTTTGGAATTTGAACTATTCATAATTTCAATTTAAAAACGTCAAATGTCATTCTGAGAGCGACTAATATTTAGTAAAAACTTGGACATTTACGAAATGGGTCGCTATTCGCTTGAAGAAAGTTGGGGAATATTAAAAACATATTTCCAAAGTGGTGAGTCCTCGACTTAAACTGTGCGAAATTTAAAAAAAAATGTAACAAAAAAAATGTAGCGAAAACTCAATTTGTGGATCAATTCGTGAAGCGAGTTCGTGAAACTGGAATGTTGGTGGATAAACCAACGCGTGTACGTTTTCGTCCGGTGCGCTCGACCGAAAACATTGCTGCGGTTGCTGAAAATGTGCGTGAACAACCATCGACGTCAACTCGCCATCGATGCGAATTTTGCATAAAGACCTTGCCATGAATCCATACAAAGTTCAATTGGTTTAGCAGCTAAAGCCAATTGACCATCCGAATCGTCTACAGTTCGCAAATTGGGCGGAAGATCGTTTGGCCGAAGATGGTGAATTTGACCGAAAAATCATCTTTTCGGATGAAGCACATTTCCACCTCGGTGGTTATGTTAATAAACAAAATTGTCGCATCTGGGGCACAGAAAATCCGCATATCGTCGTCGAGAAGCCAATGCACCCACCACGTGTCACTGATTGGTGCGGATTTTGGTCTCGAGGCATCATTGGTCCATTCTTCATTTGAAAATGAAGAAGGAGCCACCGTGACCATGAACGGTGAGCGCTACCGCGCAATGTTAAATGATTGGTTCTTCGAGGAAATTGAAGCGGAAGACTTGGACGATATTTGGTTTCAACAAGACAATCGATCTTTTGCGCGCTATCTTCAAAAATCAAATAATCAGCAAATATTGAGATGTGAATTCGCCGCCAAGAAGCTGTGACCTGACACCGTTGGACATGTTAAACAAGTAGTCTGGATTTTGTCTGTAGGTTATTTTGTGAATGAATAAAAGGACTCTATAACTAATTAAAGCGTTAAGGCTAAGGTCATATATTTTAACTGCAGAGCTTGTGACGTGATCCCTTCTATTAAAAGCTACATTTAATTTGTGTTGGCTACCAGCATCACAATTACCAAAAATTTCTATACCGAAAAAAGGACAGGAACAACGTAAGACTTCGCAATCAGCAGTCGTATGTTTATAGGTAAACAATTCTGGCTTAGCGATAGTTGCCTAAGCAGTGCGTAAGTCTTCCCAACTGCCTTGTTGAAAGTTATTCCAAGGTTCTCAGCCGTATTAACATACAGTATAGATGCTCCATCTATTTCTTATTTTGCAATGTTTTCAGTACTTAAAATCTTTTTATGTATGACAAGGCATTTCGATTTGATGTGGTTGATGTCCATTTTTCATGGCCCATTCACTTACATTAAACAGATCATTGTTACACGCATTAATACACTGGTCAATTTGACTCAACGGACTACTAACATTCATTTGGACATCATCTGCATGACAACACACTGGGAAGATCATTTACATACACTGTAAACAGAAGAGACCCAAAAACTGATCCCTGTGGGACTCCACGTGTAATAGGGAGAAACTCTGACATGTTTGCATTTGATACGACTGCTTGATTTCTATAGTTTAGGTATGAATGCATTAGTTTTATAGCCGTTTCAGAGAAGTTGTATCGATTTCTTAACTTAGTTAGTAGTATTTCGTGGTTTACGGTGTCAAATGCCTTACTGTAGTCAAGAAATGTTAGTAAAGTTACGTCGCTTTTGTCCAAGTTTCTGCGGATGTCTTCAACTATTTTAATGATTGCTGTAGTACAGCTCCTATTTTTCCGAAATCCAGACTGGTTGTTGTTGTTGAGGAGTTTATTTGTGGCTAGGAAGCTGGTTATTTGTGTTGCAATCAGCTGCTCAAAGACGTTAGAAAGTTAAGGGAGTATGGAGATAGGCCCAAACTCATCTTTACCCTTAAGAACTGGTATTATTTTTGCAGTTTTCCATTCGGTTGGGAATGTTGAAGTGGTGATTGCTGTGTTAAAGGCCATCAAGGCCTAGGCCTGAATCTAGAACCTCACATGGATTAGCACAAACAAAATCTAAACAGTTTGAACAATTATTAAACGAAGAATCGGACAGATACGTATTACATGTAATCTCAGGTACGTTTAGTCAAGTGAATTTAAGATTAAGATTATTTACGTCAAGTAATATATAAAATCGATACCTTTTCGTCAGAAATTATTAAAATCCCTCAAACTTTCATAAAAGAGGAATACCCTTTTGCTAAATTGTATTTATCATTTAGACCATAAATGGCCACCCAACTCAAGCAAAAGATGCAAATGCGCATTGATAATGAACTCAAGAAAGATTACCAGTCCACCCGGCTCAACCCACCAATCCCTGGGGGAGCTGTTAGAGCTGACTGTCTTGTGAATTTGAAATTTGTTTGCCCTGAATGTATTAAAACGTTCCAAACTTGTAACTAATAATGATTGCCAATGAGTATTTAGAAATGCAAATTCCTTCAGCTTAACGTTCATTTAGTTTACTTGATAATAAGTAATCATAATAATCTCTTCAAAGACAGCATCCGCCTTCCTGTACAACATGACGCACGAAGAAAGTTTTCTTAGGAAGATGCGGGAGATGGGTGGATTGGGTTAAGGCAACTATTGTGCAACTATTTTGTCTTTTTATCCCCCATTCTGGTTCACTCCTGCAGCTGGAGGGCATTGGGCAAAAGGGCGGGCGGTAATTTTTTTCTTGTGTTTTTCTGTTGTTATTGGTGCATTTTTAAGCGCTTTGTTTTTAATGTGTTTGGCAAAGTCGAATTTAATGTAAAATATATATGCAGACTTGGCCTGCATACATATAAAATGATTTCTGACAGCGGGGGTAGGTGTTAGTGTTGGTAATGTCATTATCTTTATGAAATGTTAAACAAAACTTTGTCGTACAACTTTTCTCAGAGTGTGTGCTTATATGTGTGTCTAGATGTGTGTTGGGAAGAATGTCAGAACTTGTTTGAAGCTTCTAAATAATTAAAATTTGTTCCCTAAGTAAATTTAAACTACAAGTTTGAGCTGGCTCAGGTAAGATGCAAAGTTGAACCCAAAGACGTGACTGAAAAACAACGAAACTAATTGCTTTAACAAGGAATAATTCGATTTTATCTGTCTTTTGCATGAGCACTTGTGCTGGACAGTTGTGCCTTGGCAATAGCCCTGGATCCTGCAAAAAATGTTACACTTTAAAATGTAAGCAAAATGCAACATTAACAAGGCCAAATGCTCTCACAGTGCGACCGAGCGCAATGAAAAGGGCAATTAAGTGTTTACACTATGCTACAATAGCGTTGCACATACTACATATGGCTGCCAATTCATTGGAATTTTCTAGCATTCATTCTTTGAATGTAGAAAGATTTAATATTTTGAGTAAGTGTGCTCTAGTACCCACTTTACTTACATTTTTTGCTATCCAATTGTAGCCGCATAATTTTAATTACATTCTCTTAAAAAGCGAACGGCTTCCAGACTCAACATTATAGATTTCAATAAAAAAAAATCCGATATTGGATCTCGACATGCCCACAAAAAAGTAATTTGCGGTTTTGCACAAACATTTTTTTGGTTTATTTTAGAAACACTTAGAAGAATTAGGAAGAAATCGTCAAAACTCTTAAAAACAACATTAAACTTCATAAAAATCGGATAATAGATAGCGGAGTTCAAAGAAAATCCCCTTCTGTCATTGATTTGGGGTCAGCATGGGGAGTCAGTTATTAAAAAAACGTTGCATACTTTTTGGCTCTTTCTTAAGGAACACATCTCTTGCCATGTATTTAGGGTCAGCATTGGCTATTTGGTTATATAATATAAAGGGCGGTTTCTACACTAAGAAAAAACTAAAACGAATAATTTGAGTACGAACGCTCTTGAAAATAATATTAGTCGTTCTTGAATTTTCAAGAATTTCGCTCTTGGAATCGAGATAAATTTGTTCTAAACGTTCTCGTTTTGGTTTTTTATAGGCAAGGGGAGTGAGGGCACCTTGAAGTTGAGAGAATAGCGTTGGACTAGCTCTTGCAGAGAGAGAGAGCGCATGCGCAGTTGGTCGTTGAAAGAATAGCGTTGGACTTGCTCTCGCAGAGAGCGCATGCGCAGATTGTCGTTGTCCGATGCGTACGATAGTCAACCGCGTTTATTTATAAGTTTATGTATAAGATAGCCGAGTGCGCTAAGCTGCCCGTCGCCTCTGTGTGTTTCAGTCTTTCGAGGTACCGAGGTCGTCCTTATCTCTTATCTTTTGGTTATCTCAAAATCAATCACAGTTTAAATCAAAGTTTGGGTGGTGTTTGGTTGGTTGATGATGGCAAGGGGGAGGGGGAGACGGACCACGGCGGTCGTCGGGTCGGTTAGGTCTTGTCTCTCACACCACACCCCCCCACCCCAAATATTCTTGTTAAGTTTTTTATTTTGAGAATTCTTCGTACTTGGATCAAGTACTGAAACTCTTGAATCAAGTATTAGTCATACTTGGATCAAGAGCTGAAACTCTTGAATCAGGAATTTCGGGATCAAAGATTCACTCTTGGATCAAGAATTTTCACTCTTACCGTACTTTTGAGAAGGAATGCCCTTGATTCAAGAATAAAATTCTCTATTTTTCATACTTCATATAAAACGAGATCGTAAGTTAAAGTCGACTCACACCGACTTCGATATATCCTTTACTCATGGAAACAAATGTATAATTGCCTTCATGTGTGTACACAGAAAACACATGAGGAGGGAAAAAAGTGTTTTGCTCAGTGAGAGACCGAGTCGGCTTTGTTTTTTTCTGTTTTGTTAGTGGGCTGATCGCATTGAAAACAGTGTTGAGGGTTATTTGCGAGCGAGAAAAATCCGGTTTTTTTAAAAATATTTTTCAAAATCATTATTTTTATTTGTGTTTTTATTTTTGTTTCCATATTTCTACCAAGTTAATAGCCAATCGGACATCATTTAGATATAGCTCCCATACAAAATCAATATTTTTTCATACATTTACAGGAAAAATATAAAATGAAGATATTTGTTATGTAGCATGCATGTTACGACGATTACACAGAGCGGACGAGTCGTGAGCGGTTCTTCCCTCGCGAAATTGATTCGTATACCACTCGAACATCACATCACATACGTTACAATGACGAATCGAGATGTGTGCGAACGGCCTAAGGTGTACACAAACAAACCATGACTGTTTTTACATAAGTCACTTTTTCGTGAGTTGGGTCTCGATCGGTGTCGGCTAATGATATTTTCATTTAAGGAGGCATATTAGACTATAAAATGAAGCAATACATTTTTTTGAAGACTTTTGAAGACAACTTTTGCCAGCCTCGGATAGTTTAAAAATAGGTGTAAAGTAGGTACCTGCGGCAAAGGCATTTGTTCATAAACTACAACTTCGATTTTGAAATGTTATATATTAAAAAAAAAAAGAGAAATAGTACACCTGTCCAACAAAATTGTAACAACTTAAAAATGCTCACTATAGCCGAAAATATGAAAAGTCAAACTTAATTAATAAACCAAAATTTATGCATTTTTCGGATGGCGAAAAATTGACTAAGTTTAGGCGGCTGTAACATTAATATTCGGAAACATATCAAAGCAATATTTTGGCTAGCTTAATTTATGTATTTAAACTGTCGATTTATCTAAAAAAAAGTTTAACTTTTCAACAAAAATTATATTAGGGTTTTGTCCAAGCAAAGACACTACATATATAGATAGATACCGAATCTTATACAAACTTTTTTATTTATTTTTTTTGGGTTCCAATGTCAGCTCTTAAGAAAATCGTTTTTTGTTTCACATGCGTCATCTATAATATCTATAAATCTTTGGTCCAAGGCTTCCAGCGACTGCACCACTGTGTGCGCCGGTGCTTAATGATGGAGACGACCACAAACCAAATGAACGTTCCCAGTTCAGTGGACAGCAAAGTGCCCCCCTGAAGGATACCGAGCAAAAGCGGATCGGGCAACAAGGATGTGCCCTACATCAATGCCAGTTATATCAAGGTAAGAAATGGGCGAACCAAACTTCAACTTAATAAATCACTTCCATTTCTTAAAGTTTCCCTACCAGGGCCCAGACTACGTGTTCAAGTGCTTTGTGGCCACCCAGGGACCGCTGCCTAATACCATTTTCGATTTCTGCGGCGCTATATACGCCGCTGCTTGGACAGAGGCAGCAGCAGCAGTCCGCACATGGAAGAGTCATACAGAAAATTTCGGAAGAGGCAATTACCGACGTTTAATTGTAGGTAACTGCGCTCATACTGCGGATTGAAAAAAGGCATAATGATAAGAACAATTAATGTGCTATTAATTTCATAATGAGTTAAATCATTACACAGTACAACAATTAAAAAAAACCCCGGCATGAGACCCTTAAATTATGATAAAAGGGACCTCTGTAAGCATCACCTCATACCCAGTTTTTCAAATAAAGAGTCGGTTCGCGTTTTATGGGTACTTTTGTATTTGCAACACACAGCGACAACAATTTAAACTTATATTTTAAGGGATTAGAATAAAAATCTGGAAAATTCAGCAAATGTGGACAAGGTCATGGGGAACGCAATACAAAAAATTCACTTCAATCGGGCAATTGGATTATTAATCAACGGCTGCAGTTACTCATCTCCATTCTGTTTATTCCAACTGAAAAGGTTCTTATTACCGAAATCAGAGATCTATTTAAGTGAAATAGTCTTTGAATGCTTCAGATTAAGGAAAATTAGCATAACACTGTTAGATTTATTGGAGGTCCACTTAAAAGCCATTTTTTAATGATAAGATCTGTTTTCCTGCTGGTGATGAAGCACTTAACTCATAAAATTTATTACATAATTTTAGTGAAACTGGTTTCAACCTAAATGGTCAATGTTGTTCTAAGGCAATTACTGGTACAAAATTGCCTATAGACCGCGAACCAAAGCTTCCTTCGTGAATCTGAAAACACAGTTCGGTCTATTTTTACATCTGGCTCATAGTCCATATGGAGTGGTTCGTGGGTGAATCTAAAAATGGTACTCCAATTCGCGGTTTTTTGGCTGTAGAGTACCATCTCTTAGGGACATGCAGTAGTCCATTATACCATCATAAATAACGATTTTAATAAACTACCGTGCGCTTTTAAAGATATTCAAGATTTAAGGCTTAAATCCTTCTGGGGTAACCCAAACCAATTGCCCGATTGTAGTGAATTTTTTGTATTGCGTTCCCAATGACCCTGTAAACATTTGATAATTTTTCCAGATTTTTATCTTAAACCCTTAAAAACAAAGTTAAAATTGTTGTTGTGTGTTGCAGGTACAAAATTACCCATAAAACGCGAACTGAGGCTTTATTTGAAAAACTGTGTCTGGTGATGCTTACAGAGGTCCTATTTATTATAATTTTAGAGTCTTATGCCGTGTTTTTACAAAAAGTGTAATTTTGTCGAACTGAGTTATAATTAAGAACTTATTAAAATAGCACACAAATTATGTTTTATGAGGTGTTGTTGTTGGTAAGTTATCGGGCTCATTTAACAGCCGCAACAGTTTAGCATCTGCGGAATATCAACTTTTTCACGAGAAATTTTTCGCGACCCGTGGAAACCGCCTTTAATATGTAAAATTTAATGTTAATGCTCTGTTGATTGATGTACCTAAGGGCTGTTTTATGCTTCTTCTCCTGAGTAACGGGTATATCAAAGTTGCGAATTTCACTTAAGCTCTCGTTTATTATTATTTCCGTCATTTTATCCTTGACTTTAAAAGATTTTATAGAAATTATGGTTTAACCTATTTATGATAACAGCACACTCGATTTTTAATTCAGTTTATTAAAAGCATTGGGAAATCTTTAGCATTTTAATTCATGTTGTTTACTTCTGTACATAAATTTGTGATTCAAGGCAAACTAAAAATCATTTCAACTAGAAGCCCAATTAGTTGAACAAAATGAATTGTGAATTCAAATTTTAAATACGCAAATTATGCAGCAAAGTGTTTGCATTTGTCCATTGACAGCGTTAACAATGCGATTCACAGGCGAATAAATAGTTGTCCAAGTAAATTAAGCAAATATTTTAATTAATTGGGGTATATAATTGTGGTAAGGCGAAAACCCGTATTAATTGGGCCACGAACAAAAAAAGAAATACAAATAAAAAGGGGTTGAAAAGAGCAACCAAATATTGTATTTATTTACGGGAGCGTATGCGTGATATTTGCACTAAGTATACGCCACGCACTCACCTATAAAGTAGTTGGTGACCGTTCGCATCCGCTTGGTGGTCATCACTATCCAGACAACAATCAGATTTCCACCAGTTGCCACAATGACCATTCCCCCAAAAAGTATGCTCCACAATACCTGACGCCACCAGGGCACCACAAATACAAAAGTGGGTGCGGGCACCGCCTCCTCAGCCACATCAGCTGTGCTCAAACTGAAAAATAAAGTAGACGAAGGAATGCAGGAAGGGAATTAGTGACATCGAAGATTAAGTGTGTGTGTGTGTGGTTGCCGGATGTTGTGTTGCCATTAAGCGAGTGTAATTGTGCGTGCCTTAACAAATCCGTGTATTTTTCTGCACCGTCTGTCATATACAACTTTGGGGTTCTACGAACTCCGGCACTCATCATCATCGTCTGTCGTCATCTTTTTATACCCTTGCAAAGGGTATTATAATTTTGCCCAGAAGTTTGCAACGCATAGAAATATTCATTTCCGACCCCATAAACTATATATATTCTTGATCAGGGGGACGAGCTGAGTTCATTGAGCTTTGTCCGTCCGTCTGTCTGTCCGTCTGTCTGTCTGTCTGTCTGTCTGTCTGTCCGTCTGTCTGTCCGTCTGTTTCTACGCAAACTAGTCTCTCAGTTTTAAAGCTATCGAGCTAAAATTTTGCACAGAGTCTTCTTTTTACTGCACGCTGCTAATATGTCGGAACCGACCGGATCGGATCACTATATCTTATAGCTGCCATAGGAACCATCGGTCGAAAAATGGGTTTTAGTGAAAAAAACTTTTTTGTTTTCAATGTTAACGTGATTAAACTCGGTCATTAATAATATTATATGCTTTCAAACAGATTTGCAAACTTTGGTCAAAATCGGATGACTATATCTTATAGCTGCCATAGGACCGATCGGTCGGAAAATGGGTCTTAGTGAAAAAAAACTTTTTTGTTTTTAAGTAAATCGTTCTTTAGATCGGTGATTATTAATATTAAACGCTTTGAAACTAATTTGAAAAAGTTGATCGACATCGGGTGACTATATCTTATGGTTGCCATAGGACCGATCGGTCGAACATGAGTCTTGGTAAAAATTTTTTTGTTTAGTTTTGTTAGCGTCCTTAAACTCGCTGATGACTTATTTTATATGCTTTCAAATAGATTCGCAAAATTGGGCCGAAATCGGATGACTATATCTTAAGGCTGCCATAGGGCCGATCGGTCGGAAATTGAGTCTTAGTGAGAAAAAATTTTTCAGACGTTTATCTGTCGGAAAATAGGTTTTAGTTACAAAATTTTTTGATTTTTATGTAAGCGTTCTTAAACTGTGACATTTGCATTTGCAAGGGTATAAAAACTTCGGCACAGACGAAGTTAGCTTGGCCTTCTCGTTAATAAGTATTTTGGTTTCTCCCGCCGCTTGTTTGCTTAGGTTCTCACATGTGAGTGAAGTGTTTAAATAGGCATTCCACATGAAGGATTTCTATGGCGCCATCACTGACGTTTAGTGGGTTGACTGCCGCCTTTATTGGTCACACGTTATGCAGCTCGTTAAGGGACGAAGTAATTTAATATGTAAGCTGTGTATGCTGATGACATACAATGATGGTGGCTGGACCAGTTGCTGGCCCCCTTCGGCCGCTGTGCTAGTCATTAGTTTTTGCCCTTCTCTCTTTGGAGCAATTAAAATTATGCTCACATAATTCTCACTTTACAAAAGCCTTCATTCATTCATGGTGCAGGATTTGCATGAGTTCATCCTTTGTTAGTGAGCCTAGTGAGCAAAGAGGATTATTGATTTTGGGTTTAGTGGGCGTACTGTTAGTTTTTTTTTTTTTTTTAGCATCAAGCGACAAAAGTCAACAGGAGGAAGAGAAGACAGAGAATGAAAGAGCATTTTAAGCAGCCTCGGGCAGAGAAAAAATGTCATGGCAAAGAATATGGCAACACAAATTTAGTTGAATGTTGCATGGCTACTGGATAAGGAGAGGTATCCTTTTTCTGGGGTAGTTTTGAAAAGATGCCAACATAAGCAAACAGGCTTAAATTTCTCAAAAATAATAAAGAATGCTTTGTGGTTTTGATTTTGGCTCAAAATTGGCTATGGCATTTTTAATGCGGCATAATCGACGAAGGAGAGATAGTCCCAGTGGTATTAGTTGGGCTTTAGTAAGTGGGCATAAAATTCAAGGTTCGCGTCTGTTGTCCAAATTTTCTAAAGGGATACTTTTATCAAATATAACCACATCAATTTCGTCAGAAAAAGTTAAATTTCTAAATATCTTAAGATATCTGTTTGGCTATTACTTACATATTGCTTAAGGATAGTCTTTAGCGACAACTGTAAAGCAGCGATTGTCACCGGATGCCCCCCGTGGCCGAAGACATTTCGCTATTTACACATACACCAGCAAAGTGTAACGCATGCCGAAGCTGAGGCTAAGAGAGTAAACAGGCCTTCAGTAGCTGGTTAGCCTTCGACATGAAAAATCAGTATTAGCAAAGACACTACATATATATATAGATACCGCATTTCATACAAACTTTTTTATCATTTTTTATAATTTTTTTTTTTGGAATCCAAAGTCAGTTCCCAAGAACAATCGTTTTTTGTTTCACATGCGTCATCTATAATATCTATAAATCTTTGCTCTCAGCCAACACCCATTTATTAAAACGTATAATCTTTGGTATTAGTGATAAAATTTGAGCTGCCACTCAATTTTGGTGGTGCTAAGCGATAGTACCCAAAAAGATACGTTATCGTTCCGGTGGGAAATCACAGTGGTTAGAGCGAGACGGACATTTTCACCAAATGTATCCAGAGAGCGTAAATGAGAACGAACAGCCGACTAATTTCTGACAGAAGCGGTGTCGACTGAGCAATTTTGCCGTCTACATATTCTAGTCTATGCCTTCGATCATAAAAGAACTAACATAGAAGCACACTTTGAAACGCCTCTCTTTTTTGAGTGATGTTGACTCCATTGTGACAAGTAGATACTTCATAGAGACAACAAAATCTGTTACTGAGACGGACATACATAGTTAAAAAAAAGTCAGAGTCAAAAAATTATTCAAAGAGCCAAAATGACGCGAACAGCTGACAAATATCTGAGTGAATAGTTGTCGACGCAGCAAAGTGTGCTTCTATTTTAGTTCTTATATGCTTCGATGCGGTCAGATCGAAGCTGGTTCACGTCGCTTGCCACGCTCTCGTTAACAATCGCTGCTGTAAATGCAGCCTTACCGATTAGGCTGTGTGAAAGTCAGTGATGTAATTCGGATTGGAGTCGAACCGCTTTGGAGTCGAATACTCTGGGATTCTTTGGGAAGTTCTAACCGAACCGGTGCACACAAATTTTTTCGGCCGAAAAGATATAAAGAACCGAAGCGACCAGCCTAAGACTAATCAGCCCACCCTACCACACCGCTGTCAAACGGAGCATTTGAGCTTTCCCGTTCTCGCCGACTAAAATGGTTCTAGCCGAAGCTGGCTTACCCTCAATAGAAGACAGAGTTCGGGACTTCATTTTAAGACTTTTTCCTAGACTGCTGCTGAGCTCCAACAAGCGTATTAAAGCTATTGTCCAAAACTCAATAAAACAGAAAAGGAAACACAAAAAACAATCATTGATCTTTAAATGCCATCAATTAACTCGTTTTTTGACCTGGACACCAAATCAACTCTTCTAAAGTATTTGAGAAGATCTTACTTCGCAAAATTGATACACATGCACAAAATATAATTCCTTCACATCAATTTGGGTTCCGAGCAAAACACGGGACCATTGAGCAAGTCAACCGTTTAACTTCAGATATTCGGACTGCGCATGAGCACCACGAATACTGCTCTGCCATTTTCCTAGATGTTGCCCAAGCGTTTGACCGCGTTTGGTTGGACGGGCTTATATATAAAATTAGGACACTGCTTCCTCCAAATACACACAAACTTTTAGAATGTTATGTCAGCAATAGAGTTTTTTCTGTTCGTCAAAATGAGTACACAACGGAAGAGTTCACCATTGGAGCCGGAGTGCCACAGAGTAGCGTTCTCGGTCCTTTTCTGTATGTACACTGCCGACAAGCCAACAGACCCCCGACTAACAATATCAACTTTTGCGGATGATACGGATCTAAGCAGATCACGATGTCCAATTATCGCATCCAGACATTTGGCAAGCCACCTATCTCATTTGGAGGAGTGGCTGGCCAACTGGCGCATAAAAATTAACGAGCAAAAGTGTAAACACGTGACGTTCACACTCAACAGAAGCACCTGTCCCCAGATATCCCTAAACGCGACTATGATACCACAATCAAACGATGTTATTTACCTTGGTGTCCACCTCGACAGAAGGCTCACTTGGCGCAAACACATAGACTCGAAAAAACTTCAAATAAGGCTAAAGGCCAACAGCCTTCACTGGTTAATTAACTCCCGTTCCCCTCTAAAACTGGAATATAAAGTCTTACTGTACAAAAGCATCATAAAGCCTGTCTGGACTTATGGCTCAGAGCTATGGGGAAATGCCAGTGCGAGCAGTGTGGACATCCTTCAAAGATCACAATCAAGAATTCTTAGAACACTCACTGGAGCGCCATGGTACATTCGCAACGAGTGTATCCACAACGACCTGAGGATCCCAATGGTCGAAACTGAAATACAGCAACTAAAGCGCAAATATTCTGAAAAGCTTCTAGCCCACCCTAATAAACTTGCACAATCTCTCACCCTGCAACGACGCATTCTCGCCTCCGAAGAAAAGACCTACCAACCCAGCGACTGAATTAAAGGGCCGCAGAACATAAACTAGCTCCAATAGGGGATGGTTGTACAATAGTTTCTAGATTAAGATTTGAAAAATTATTGTTAGTCTCATTAAGAGAAGATTCAATAAATACTGAAAAAGATAAAAAAAAAAAAAAATATACACAGCCAATGCCTACGCGATTTTACAGCCATAAATGTGCTAGTTTTCTGATCATAAATGTCACTCTTGTCGGGAGAAAATTCTACCCCAGCCGCGACTCTTCATGAAGAGTCGTTTATACTCCGCTTTTCTGATCAGTTTCGACTGATTTTCGAGTCATTTGCACATTTTAAGCAAATGCATGAGTCATTTTCGAGTCTGTCTTAGATCGCATATGAAATTAATCAATTTTTAATTAAAAAAAGCTCCAAAAGACTCATCAATGTGATTCTTAATAAAATGATCTTCCAAATGCTGGGTGGGATTGCTCCATTGGACGGAATTTAAAGATTTCCTCCAAGTTCTAATGTTTTCAAATTTTGGGAAAACTATCATTGTAAAGATAGACATCATTGTCTTGGCCTTTTTGAAGTGTGTTGATTTGCATAGAATTGCAATCAACCATTATTGACCTTGCGCCCAGCTTGAAAAAGCAAAATACTTTGACTAAAATCAAAACAGGTCCCGTAACCCATATATGTATGACCTTTAAAATGTATTTCTTGTATTAAGAGTATTTAAAAATAGTAGAAATTTCTATTATTATACCCTTGCAAAGTGTATTATAATTTTGCCCAGAAGTTTGCAACGCATAGAAATATTTATTACCGACCCCATAAACTGTATATATTCTCTGTCTGTCCGTCTGTTTCTACGCGTCTTTCAGTTTTAAGGCTATAGAGCTGAAATTTTGCACTGTCTTCTTTTTACTGCACGCTGCTAATATGTCTGAGCCGACAGGATCGGATGACTACATATTATAGCTGCCATAGAAACCATGGGTCGGAAAATGGGTCTTAGTGAGAAAAGCTTTTCTGCTCTCAATTTTAATCGTTCTTAAACTCTGTGATGGTTTATGTTAAATGCTTTGAAACAGATTCGCAAGATTTGTTCGTAGTCAGATTGACGATTGGTCGATAAATGGGTTTTAGTACGAATAAATTTATGATTTTAATGTTAGCACTTGCAAGGTTAGCCTTCTCGTTTTTTAAGAGGATCAATTTTATAAGTTTCTTGCTTTCGGGAACTCAAAGATATATGTTTATTTTCTTGAAAGTTAAGATACATTTTTTTGTAGAATTACTTTTTCTGGAACGTGGATCATACATTTTCTGTGTATAAATCTGTAAATTGCTTATGTAAATCTAAGCACTGATGCCCTACACACACACATTCATCACAATTTTGTGTGCTGCTCCTTTCGCTCTCGCTCTTTCAGTTGACACAAGTGCACAAGTGCACTACTTAATGACCACTTGGAACATCCGAACTTAGATTCTCAAGATTATACTAAAATAAATCGAATTTCTCCTTAAATATTTTTTGCCTGGGAATTCCTCCTATCGATCCATGAGGTGCAATATGATGTGACTTGTTTTGCTTTTAGGTCTCTGAACCCTAAAAACCCACCTTATTTGGTGCAACATTTCGACAAATCACGGTAACAAACATTTTGTTCTCTTTGAAGTTCAGAAATCAAATATCCAGAAGTATTTAGAAATTCATGAGACAGTCCAATTTTTAAAAGAAATTTTATGTCAAACATGTTATCACAGATGGGCGACGGATTAGTTTTTAAACCGCTTCGGCCCAACACGGTCGAGCACGAAATCTGAATACATCACTATATAGCTATAATAAGCTCGGTAATAGAAGAAGACATCGCGATATCCAAAAGGCGACCTTGAAGTCCCCTGATCAATTAACGCGAAACCAGATTGATCATGTTATGCTTATCAAAATAGACTCGGATCACCACCTTGTTGCAGCCAAAGTACGCACGCGGCTCAGTGTGGCACATGCCTCACGCTCTAGCACACGTCGAAAGCTAAATGTAGAGAAGCTGCAATCACAATTGACTTCTGAAGCCAACACAGCTAAACTCACCCAACTGCTCAAATCTCGCCATTCCCTTCTGGTGTATGCGAACAGTGAAATCATATATCACACTCCATGAGTACGGCTGCCAAGGAGATACTCGGATACGCCGAGCACCCTCGAAAGCAGACTTGGTATGATGAGGACTGCCGCGACGCTACTGCAGAGAAAGACGCTGACTACAGGAGAACTCTGCAGTCGGGAGCAACGCGGGCTGTTAAAGAGCAATACCGGAAGAAAAGGAGACAGGAGAAGCGCCTTTTCAGAAGGAAAAAGAATGAGCGAGAAAGGCGCATGCGTGGGGAAGTCGAGATGCTATTCGGCATGGGTGAGACTCGAAAATTCTATCAAAAGATTAGACGACTAACTGAAGGTTTCAAACCCGGAGTCACTCAATGCAAGAACGAAAATGGAAATCTGGTCACAGGCTAGGCTAAAGATCAACAAATCAGCAGGCGCTGATAACCTGCCCGTTGAATTGTTCAAGGCTGGAGGCGAGGAATTGGTAAGGTGTACGCACCAGCTCCTCTGCCGAATATGGTCCGACGAAAGTATGCCCGACGATTGAATCTAAGTGTACTTTCCCCAATTTTTAAAAAAGGAGACCCTGCAGTTTGCGCCAACTACCGTGTGATAAGTCTCCTTCCCATTGCGTATAAGGTTCTGTTGTGTATTATTTGTGAACCTCTAAAGCAGCTTATTAGCACACTGATTTGACCTTATCAATGTGGCTTTAGACCTTGTAAATCCACCACTGGAGAAGACCCTTGAGACAAAAATCGACACCTACCATCTTTTTGTTGATTATAAATCAGCCTTTGACACACCGATAAGGTCAAGGTTCTTTGAAGCCCTGTCTACCTTTGGTATACCGTAAAGATTTAATGCACTATCGGCACAAACGAACGGGCGGTAAGTAGGGCGTTTTCAGAGATGGAGAAGCAGTCTAAACTGATGGGCTTAGCGGTAAACGAGGACAAGACGAAGTTCCTAGTATTCACGCGCAGTGAGTCTACGCGTCGTAGACAAGCTGTAATATTTGAGAAGAAGTTCGTCTACCTCGCAACGGTAATAACCAGCGACAACAATATCAGCCTGGAAATCCGAAGAAGAATCACTATGGCAAACCTATGCTACTTCAAGCTCAGTAGGGAGCTCAAGAGTAGAGCCCTCTGTTGCAATTGTATATGAAGTTTGTCAAAGCAACAATGTTTCCCAACATACTGCACTGTTGTGTATGCATAATGTACATAGAGAGATTAGAAGATGTGTTTGTGTATGTGCGTCTCTCATGTCTTGTACTTCTTCGTTAAGCAGATCAATTAGAGGTACAGACGCACATATCAATCGCTGGCACAGTCAGTCGTCAGAGAGAACTCAACAGTATCGGTGGTAGACCGCGCTAAGCCGTACTTTATTAGATTAATAAACGCTTGTATTATTCCAACCTACAAACTCCTCGTGTTCTTGATGGTTATGGGCCCTCTGTTCCAATCACTCAGCCTGCTCCCATAACTAAGATCCCCAACACCCTCTCTCGAAAAACGAAAATAGAGCTATATAAGTCGCTTATCATCCCAGTCCTGCAATACTTCGCAGAAGCATGGATATTAACAGCAGCGGATTAGGCGACGATTGGCGTTTACGATCGAATGATTCTTCGGAGGATTTGTGGGGAGGAAAGTCAACGATGAATTTCGCATCCGAAAGAACTACTGTATGAGCTCTACGGGGACACCAGCCTTGCCAAGCGCATAAAACAACAGCGGCTGCGCTGGATAGGACATGTTACCCGTATGGATGAACAAGCTCCTGCAGAAATGGTGTACAATTTTAAGAAGAAATACATTGGGAGAACGGGCACTAGGGGAGGACAGAAACTGAGATGGGAAGACCCGGTGCGGAAAGACATTGCCAAGCTTGGTCTGAACAACTGGAACCAGCTCGCAGGAAACAGAGACTGATTGTGATTTAAATATCGGGCCATAGAAAAAGAAGAAAAGAAGAAGATGTGCCACAAATATGAGCACGGCTTGCGTCTTTCTCTTGGGATAATGCTCTTCCAACTGGAATGGGCATATTTCCGTCGATATTTGATTCACTGAAGAGCAGAAATCCAATTTGGAGGAGAAATGTTTTTGGGGCACCCACAACCTATATTACCAACATCAAATATATAAGTTGGTAGCAATCAAAGTTGGAGGTCAAATTTTGTAAAACGAAAGAAAAAAAGTATACCCTTATTCAGTAAGAGACTTAACAAATTTAATGCTCGAAATTTCAATTTCTCTTCACCTGTTTGCCAAGTTCACTTATCTCTGGTCTGTTAAATATATTTTGATTTTTCCAACTTCTCTCCACTCGTTTTTGCGAATGCCACTGGGGAAATGGTAGATCCGCTATAAAATAAACATAAAATCCAGCGTATCAAATATTCTAACCCACTCCCCTCGCACATCTTTTGATACTTTTTTGCATAAATCCGCCGCAGTGGCAAACGCAAACAAATAAACACAGTTCTAAAACAGCAAACAATGACAGAAGCAAAAGATACTCGAGGCTGTCAGTCTAGGAATGAGATATTGGGTATCGACTTATGGAGCATTGACAGTTTTGGGACACACAAACCCGAAGATTTTGGCTGATGGAGAATGTATTTTTGATACGACAAACGCAGCAATGTCATAATAATTATATCTGTGTGAGTATAGGGCAATTTTATTGCAGTAAGCGAACGAAGCAATAATTTTTATGTATACTTACTTCGTTCAGTTACGTATTGCATCGTTCGCTTACTGCAATAAAATTGCCCTATACTCACACAGATATAATTATTATGAGCATTGCTGCGTTTGTCGTATCGAAAAATACATTCTCCATCAGCCAAAATCTTCGGGTTCGTGTGTCCCAAAACTGTCGAATGCTCCATAAGTCGATACCCAATATCTCATTCCTAGACTGACAGCCTCGAGTATCTTTTGCTTCTGTCATTGTTTGCTGTTTTAGAACTGTGTTTATTTGTTTGCGTTTGCCACTGCGGCGGATTTATGCAAAAAAGTATCAAAAGATGTGCGAGGGGAGTGGGTTAGAATATTTGATACGCTGGATTTTATGTTTATTTTATAGCGGATCTACCATTTCCCCAGTGGCATTCGCAAAAACGAGTGGAGAGAAGTTGGAAAAATCAAAATATATTTAACAGACCAGAGATAAGTGAACTTGGCAAACAGGTGAAGAGAAATTGAAATTTCGAGCATTAAATTTGTTAAGTCTCTTACTGAATAAGGGTATACTTTTTTTCTTTCGTTTTACAAAATTTGACCTCCAACTTTGATTGCTACCAACTTATATATTTGATGTTGGTAATATAGGTTGTGGGTGCCCCAAAAACATTTCTCCTCCAAATTGGATTTCTGCTCTTCAGTGAATCAAATATCGACGGAAATATGCCCATTCCAGTTGGAAGAGCATTATCCCAAGAGAAAGACGTAAGCCGTGCTCATATTTGTGGCACATCTTCTTCTTTTCTTCTTTTTCTATGGCCCGATATTTAAATCACAATCAGCCTCTGTTTCCTGCGAGCTGGTTCCAGTTGTTCAGACCAAGCTTGGCAATGTCTTTCCGCACCGGGTCTTCCCATCTCAGTTTCTGTCCTCCCCTCGTGCACGTTCTCCCAATGTATTTCTTCTTGAAATTGTACACCATTCCTGCAGGAGCTTCATCCATACGGGTAACATGTCCTATCCAGCTCAGCCGCTGTTGTTTTATGCGCTTGGCAAGGCTGGTGTCCCCATAAAGCTCATACAGCAGTTCTTTCGGATGCGAAATTCATCGTTTACTTTCCTCCCCACAAATCCTCCGAAGAATCATTCGATCGTAAACGCCAATCGTCGCCTAATCCGCTGCTGTTAATATCCATGCTTCTGCGAAGTATTGCAGGACTGGGATGATAAGCGACTTATATAGCTCTATTTTCGTTTTTTCGAGAGAGGGCTCTACTCTTGAGCTCCCTACTGAGCTTGAAGTAGCATAGGTTTGCCAGAGTGATTCTTCTTCGGATTTCCAGGCTGATATTGTTGTCGCTGGTTATTACCGTTGCGAGGTAGACGAACTTCTTCTCAAATATTACAGCTTGTCTACGACGCGTAGACTCACTGCGCGTGAATACTAGGAACTTCGTCTTGTCCTCGTTTACCGCTAAGCCCATCAGTTTAGACTGCTTCTCCATCTCTGAAAACGCCCTACTTACCGCCCGTTCGTTTGTGCCGATAGTGCATTAAATCTTTACGGTATACCAAAGGTAGACAGGGCTTCAAAGAACCTTGACCTTATCGGTGTGTCAAAGGCTGATTTATAATCAACAAAAAGATGGTAGGTGTCGATTTTTGTCTCAAGGGTCTTCTCCAGTGGTGGATTTACAAGGTCTAAAGCCACATTGATAAGGTCAAATCAGTGTGCTAATAAGCTGCTTTAGAGGTTCACAAATAATACACAACAGAACCTTATACGCAATGGGAAGGAGACTTATCACACGGTAGTTGGCGCAAACTGCAGGGTCTCCTTTTTTAAAAATTGGGGAAAGTACACTTAGATTCAATCGTCGGGCATACTTTCGTCGGACCATATTCGGCAGAGGAGCTGGTGCGTACACCTTACCAATTCCTCGCCTCCAGCCTTGAACAATTCAACGGGCAGGTTATCAGCGCCTGCTGATTTGTTGATCTTTAGCCTAGCCTGTGACCAGATTTCCATTTTCGTTCTTGCATTGAGTGACTCCGGGTTTGAAACCTTCAGTTAGTCGTCTAATCTTTTGATAGAATTTTCGAGTCTCACCCATGCCGAATAGCATCTCGACTTCCCCACGCATGCGCCTTTCTCGCTCATTCTTTTTCCTTCTGAAAAGGCGCTTCTCCTGTCTCCTTTTCTTCCGGTATTGCTCTTTAACAGCCCGCGTTGCTCCCGACTGCAGAGTTCTCCTGTAGTCAGCGTCTTTCTCTGCAGTAGCGTCGCGGCAGTCCTCATCATACCAAGTCTGCTTTCGAGGGTGCTCGGCGTATCCGAGTATCTCCTTGGCAGCCGTACTCATGGAGTGTGATATATGATTTCACTGTTCGCATACACCAGAAGGGAATGGCGAGATTTGAGCAGTTGGGTGAGTTTAGCTGTGTTGGCTTCAGAAGTCAATTGTGATTGCAGCTTCTCTACATTTAGCTTTCGACGTGTGCTAGAGCGTGAGGCATGTGCCACACTGAGCCGCGTGCGTACTTTGGCTGCAACAAGGTGGTGATCCGAGTCTATTTTGATAAGCATAACATGATCAATCTGGTTTCGCGTTAATTGATCAGGGGACTTCAAGGTCGCCTTTTGGATATCGCGATGTCTTCTTCTATTACCGAGCTTATTATAGCTATATAGTGATGTATTCAGATTTCGTGCTCGACCGTGTTGGGCCGAAGCGGTTTAAAAACTAATCCGTCGCCCATCTGTGATAACATGTTTGACATAAAATTTCTTTTAAAAATTGGACTGTCTCATGAATTTCTAAATACTTCTGGATATTTGATTTCTGAACTTCAAAGAGAACAAAATGTTTGTTACCGTGATTTGTCGAAATGTTGCACCAAATAAGGTGGGTTTTTAGGGTTCAGAGACCTAAAAGCAAAACAAGTCACATCATATTGCACCTCATGGATCGATAGGAGGAATTCCCAGGCAAAAAATATTTAAGGAGAAATTCGATTTATTTTAGTATAATCTTGAGAATCTAAGTTCGGATGTTCCAAGTGGTCATTAAGTAGTGCACTTGTGCACTTGTGTCAACTGAAAGAGCGAGAGCGAAAGGAGCAGCACACAAAATTGTGATGAATGTGTGTGTGTAGGGCATCAGTGCTTAGATTTACATAAGCAATTTACAGATTTATACACAGAAAATGTATGATCCACGTTCCAGAAAAAGTAATTCTACAAAAAAATGTATCTTAACTTTCAAGAAAATAAACATATATCTTTGAGAAACCCATTTATCGACCAATCGTCAATCTGACTACGAACAAATCTTGCGAATCTGTTTCAAAGCATTTAACATAAACCATCACAGAGTTTAAGAACGATTAAAATTGAGAGCAAAAGCTTTTCTCACTAAGACCCATTTTCCACCATGGTTTCTATGGCAGCTATAATATGTAGTCATCCGATCCTGTCGGCTCAGACATATTAGCAGCGTGCAGTAAAAAGAAGACAGTGCAAAATTTCAGCTCTATAGCCTTAAAACTGAAAGACGCGTAGAAACAGACGGACAGACAGAGAATATATACAGTTTATGGGGTCGGTAATAAATATTTCTATGCGTTGCAAACTTCTGGGCAAAATTATAATACACTTTGCAAGGGTATAATAATAGAAATTTCTACTATTTTTAAATACTCTTAATACAAGAAATACATTTTAAAGGTCATACATATATGGGTTACGGGACCTGTTTTGATTTTAGTCAAAGTATTTTGCTTTTTCAAGCTGGGCGCAAGGTCAATAATGGTTGATTGCAATTCTATGCAAATCAACACACTTCAAAAAGGCCAAGACAATGATGTCTATCTTTACAATGATAGTTTTCCCAAAATTTGAAAACATTAGAACTTGGAGGAAATCTTTAAATTCCGTCCAATGGAGCAATCCCACCCAGCATTTGGAAGATCATTTTATTAAGAATCACATTGATGAGTCTTTTGGAGCTTTTTTTAATTAAAAATTGATTAATTTCATATGCGATCTAAGACAGACTCGAAAATGACTCATGCATTTGCTTAAAATGTGCAAATGACTCGAAAATCAGTCGAAACTGATCAGAAAAGCGGAGTATAAACGACTCTTCATGAAGAGTCGCGGCTGGGGTAGAATTTTCTCCCGACAAGAGTGACATTTATGATCAGAAAACTAGCACATTTATGTGCTTATTCATTCGTTTGGTTGTTCTTTTTTTGGGGGGAGACCAAAGCGTTTCAGGTGCAAGCGCATGAAGTTGAGGGGGGCAGACATTCGTTAGAATATGTTGAGCTGTATGTGGAGTTGCATGACTGCAGTTTCGCCATTGGATTCATGTGATATCGTTGCGAATGTACCATGGCGCTCCAGTGAGTGTTCTAAGAATTCTTGATTGTGATCTTTGAAGGATGTCCACACTGCTCGCACTGGCATTTCCCCATAGCTCTGAGCCATAAGTCCAGACAGGCTTTATGATGCTTTTGTACAGTAAGACTTTATATTCCAGTTTTAGAGGGGAACGGGAGTTAATTAACCAGTGAACTGTGGCCTTTAGCCTTATTTGAAGTTTTTTCGAGTCTATGTGTTTGCGCCAAGTGAGCCTTCTGTCGAGGTGGACACCAAGGTAAATAACATCGTTTGATTGTGGTATCATAGTCGCTTTTAGGGATATCTAACGCCAGGTTCTTCTGTTGAGTGTGAACGTCACGTGTTTACACTTTTGCTCGTTAATTTTTATGCGCCAGTTGGCCAGCCACTCCTCCAAATGAGATAGGTGGCTTGCCAAATGTCTGGATGCGATAATTGGACATCGTGATCTGCTTAGATCCGTATCATCCGCAAAAGTTGATATTGTTAGTCGGGGGTCTGTTGGCTTGTCGGCAGTGTACATACAGAAAAGGACCGAGAACGCTACTCTGTGGCACTCCGGCTCCAATGGTGAACTCTTCCGTTGTGTACTCATTTTGACGAACAGAAAAAACTCTATTGCTGACATAACATTCTAAAAGTTTGTGTGTATTTGGAGGAAGCAGTGTCCTAATTTTATATATAAGCCCGTCCAACCAAACGCGGTCAAACGCTTGGGCAACATCTAGGAAAATGGCAGAGCAGTATTCGTGGTGCTCATGCGCAGTCCGAATATCTGAAGTTAAACGGTTGACTTGCTCAATGGTCCCGTGTTTTGCTCGGAACCCAAATTGATGTGAAGGAATTATATTTTGTGCATGTGTATCAATTTTGCGAAGTAAGATCTTCTCAAATACTTTAGAAGAGTTGATTTGGTGTCCAGGTCAAAAAACGAGTTAATTGATGGCATTTAAAGATCAATGATTGTTTTTTGTGTTTCCTTTTCTGTTTTATTGAGTTTTGGACAATAGCTTTAATACGCTTGTTGGAGCTCAGCAGCAGTCTAGGAAAAAGTCTTAAAATGAAGTCCCGAACTCTGTCTTCTATTGAGGGTAAGCCAGCTTCGGCTAGAACCATTTTAGTCGGCGAGAACGGGAAAGCTCGAATGCTCCGTTTGACAGCGGTGTGGTAGGGTGGGCTGATTAGTCTTAGGCTGGTCGCTTCGGTTCTTTATATCTTTTCGGCCGAAAAAATTTGTGTGCACCGGTTCGGTTAGAACTTCCCAAAGAATCCCAGAGTATTCGACTCCAAAGCGGTTCGACTCCAATCCGAATTACATCACTGACTTTCACACAGCCTAATCGGTAAGGCTGCATTTACAGCAGCGATTGTTAACGAGAGCGTGGCAAGCGACGTGAACCAGCTTCGATCTGACCGCATCG
>JBAMBO010002545.1:0-67779 GCA_037044535.1 Lordiphosa magnipectinata | reverse complement strand
TTGAACTTATTAGCGAGTTTAGCTGGCTCGAGTTTTGAAAAATTTCGTTTGTTCACAACAGTAAACAACTTATGCATTGTACATCAAAAAGTACTGGTTGCCTATACAATACTACTTCATGAACCTTCCGGTTAAATTCGCTAAACAATGCATGATTGCCAACTGCCTCTCCTTACAATCATTGGTTTAACCTTTTGGGTCGCCAAATAAATTATAAATTAATTAATTTAAGCTCATTCTATTTCTAAATTAAGTTAATCTTCTCTAGTTCTATATTCTAGTTTATATATTCTGCCTAAGTTTAGGCAAACTACAAGAGGTTATAAAATCTGCTGTCCCTACGCCAACAGAGCCAAAATTCAAAAGTAAACAGAAATGGTTCGATTTGGACTGCTTCTTGGAGCGTAAGAAAGTTCTGAAGCTGCTTAATAAGTCTGCAACATCGGGAGATGAGAATATAAGAAAGGTCTATGTCGAAAATAGCAAAAAATACCGACTCCTCTGCTTGGAAAAAAGAACTAAGTACTGGCAGCAACTGGGAGAGAAGTTGTTTCCTGTCTGGAAAACAACATCTCAGCGACCGATTTTCAGAGCTATTTCCAAAATCTACTGAGCCCAGTACAAACTGCAGCGCATATTATTTTTGTGAGGACCTTTGCAACAGATGATTTGTTGGATATGCACATAACCAGGACCGAAATATTGAAAATACTGTATCATGTAAAGCTAAACAAAGCACCAGGAGAAGATAGAATACCATATGAATTCTATATAAATGCCCCGATGGCCTTCATAGACTCACTGGCTGTAGTCTATAATGACATGCTGGACACAGGAAGAATTGAAGAAACTTGCACATCGAGTGTCGTATTCCCAATTTTCAAAAAAGGTGACCCAGACTTGCCACAAAATTACCGAGGGATTTCCTTTATAAATTGCATAGCGAAAGTTTTTATGGGCATTCTGACCAGTCGACTATCAAATTGGGTTAAGTGTCATGACAAATTAAAAGAGTATCAGGCCGGATTTCGAGAAGGATATTCGACTGTGGACAACATATACAACTTAATATCCATAGTGTATCTGAAACAAGAGGAGAGAAAGAAAATATACGCCTTCTTTGTCGACTTTCGTGCTGCGTTTGATAAAATCCCAAGGAAGCTTTTGATGTACAAATTGTATTCGATGGGAGTCTCGACCAAATTCCTAAATGTGCTGGAGAATATTTATGCAAACACGAATGTGGCAGTCTGGACAGGCACGGAGCTATCTGGTTATTTCGAAACAAATATCGGAGTGAGGCAGGGCTGTCTACTGTCGCCTCTCTTGTTTGCGCTCTTCCTAGACGATCTCCATGATAGCATAGGTGGCGGCCTAACAGTGGGAAGTGAAAATATACGCCTTTTATTATATGCGGATGACATAGTTATAATGGCTGATGAAGTCATTGTACTGCAGGAAATGATCGATCGCCTGGAAATTTATTGTCAGACTTGGAATATGGAAGTGAATATGGCCAAATCGGAAATAATGGTATTCAGGAAAGGAGGGCGCCTTGCAAAGAATGAAAAGTGGACATTTCAGGGTGAACCCATAAAGATTGTACCTGAGTACAAATATCTAGGAGTTATGTTGACGCCCACTTTAAATTTCAAGAAGCATGTTAAAGCTAGAACTGCGGCTGCAAAGCTAAGCATCAACATAACCTGGAAGAGCCTTCTCGCCAAAAACAATGTCCCCGCTGAAATGAAGTGGAAAATTTATGAAGCCGTGTGTAGGGCAATACAAGCTTACGGAGCGCAAGTCTGGGGCTATGGCCAACATGAGGAAGTGGATAAGCTGGAAGCCTTTTTCATTAAGCGTATCTATAACCTGCCACAAACAACGCCACACTATTCACTTGCTCTAGATACGGATAGATACGGTAGCAGATTCTACATGCTGGACCAGCACCTTCGGTATATCTACAAAACTCTGTTTATATATGATAGCCATAGGTTGCCACGAATCCTGTCGCAGTTGGTATTGGATAAAAATGTATTCTGGGCAAAAGAGCTATTCACACTGAGCTCATTGCATAACATAGAGTGGAACTGGGGCAACGAGAACTTATGTAATGTCAATCGCATTGCACTATTAGCGGAGCTTAAGAGACACAGACTTGCAGAACTCGTGCAGCAAAAATTAAGAAGTGAATGGAGAATTTACCGAGAACTTGACCATACCGTCGGCAAAAAATATGCACAAGTAGATACCCGAGCAGTGTCATGGATTATTAAGGCACGAAGTGACATGATACTCTTAAATGGAAACAGATTCATTACAGGACCAACTAATAAATGCGAATTGTGCAACACAAATGAGGTAGAGGACATAAATCATTTTTTGGGTAGATGTCCAATACTACGAGAGCACAGAATTTTATGTTTTAGCCAACCTGTCTTAAGCCCAACTCAGATTAGAGACATTTTAAATGATGCCAGCGACACTAATTGGAAGGGCTTAGTAAAGTTTCTGCAACAGGCCACCCAGTAAAGGAAACGGATTTTGGCGGAATATTTTTAAAACACAACAACACAAATAATATAAACTAAAGAAATTTGGTGGGCCCCTAATCCGACACTAGGTCCCAACGATCCTGTATCTCGCGACGAGCGGGGAAGCAGGGTGTAGTAAGACTTTTTGTATGGTATCTAGGGAACCCTCAAATAAAATAAAACAAAACTCAACAAAGTAATAGAAGCGAATTCTCCGACTGACGACATATAGTCATAGTCGAGTACTATTTAAAACCTCTAGCAATTAGATATGTTATATTTTCTTTTGAAATTTTTTGTATGTTATATTTTCTTTTGAAATTTTTTGTATAAAGCATGTGTATAATTGGTTTTAAATAAATTTATTATTATTATTATTATTATTATTCTAGTTTATTTTTTAATGCATTTTAAAATTTTTTCAAATGTTTCGTTTTATTTAAGCTTTGACCCACTTGTACAGTATGATTGTAAGATGACTCATTTTGTATGTAAATAAATATTAATAAAATGATTCTCTTAACTTTATTTGCACTTTCAAAGTGCACTTTTATAAAAACAAATAGCTGAACTGATAAGCTCCGTAGTTGTACTTAAGTAGATCCCACCATCGGCGCGATGTTTATTTCTCTATTTCCACGTAGAGTGAACCTTCTATTTCAAATGCAAATAATTAAAGTACATAGTTTGAATCAATCCATCCAGCTAAATCAATATTAATTAAACTTTTTCTTTAGGAAATTGGAATTGGTGCGTTTGGTAGAGTCTATGAAGTGATGGTGGATGGCGAAAGAAGGGCAGCAAAGACAAGTATAGTGAGGGGCAATGAAAATAACCTTAAAAGAGAAATTGCCCAGCTAAAACGAGTGAATCATATAAATATTGTGGCTGTATTTGGCATTCAAAAGCATGAAAATGTCACGTACTTGATCATGGAGTATATGGAGGGTGGTTCAATGAAGGATTGCCTGAGATCAGGAAACTTTTCAATAACAGATGTGATACATTGGTTTAGCCAGGTGGCCGCAGTAAGTTTTGCAAACAATTTTCTAGCATAAATTAAAAAAATTATAAAGTTTGTTTTTTCAGGGTCTGGCCTATTTGCATGGCATGAGACCCAAGCCAATGATGCATCGCGACATCAAGCCGCACAACATACTATTGTCTGGGGATTTGCAACTGGCAAAAATTTGCGATTTTGGCACATCCAAAGATTTATCCAGCACAATGACCCAAAATACCGGCAGTGCACCTTATATGGCGCCAGAGGTTTGTTTTTCTAGTTCATATACATTTCTTCATGGTAATTTCTGTTAAGGTTTTTGATTCAAGAAAATACTCGGAGAAGTGCGATGTTTACAGCTTTGCGATCACTTTTTGGGAAATGATGTCACGTAAGCAGCCTTTTGCGAAGTACGCCACCCCTGAAATGGTTAAAATGGCGGCACATAGGGGTAGGTTCAATTTGGAAAAGAATGAAAAGCCCGACAATTTAAACCCAATATTTTTAAATTAGGCATACGGCCTTCATTTGAGGGTCTAGTCTGGCCGGAAAAATTAACCATATTGATTAGCGATTGCTGGCACAAGGATCCAACTGTACGTCCACCCATGAACATTGTTTTCGAAGAATTACGCCACACTTTAACAGTAAATAGACTCGAGAAAATGCAAGAACAAATGAATCTATCGGCAGAACAGAAAGTATGCGAATGCTCAGCCAACACCCATAGATACACAAAGGTTTCCGCCAATTCCCTTTTGCAAAGTTTAGGAAACAAACACTTAATTGGCATTGTTGACGACAGCCACGAGCACGGCAAAATCCCAGAATATCAATGGACTTCCATAGAAGCCGCTGTCGCTGGTGTGTCTATGGAGTTACTTCATTTATATCCCGGTACAACACCCTCATGCGCCAGCATAGGTTGGTTGAGAAACAGCATTAAGCTGATGGTCTGCGAGAACGAGAGATCGCTGCAGTTGTATAAAATGGCAATTGCCAAGATTGGCGAGGTTTACCCGGGTGCCAGATTGCGTGTGGTAGATGCCGAGGATTTACATTTGGGACCAGAGGCCACAGCCTTGCTTCCAAACGAACCCACCGACCCCATATCGATTCTAAACATGATGAAGAAATTGAATCCACTTGTGCCCACTGAAAAATGGAAGCTGCTCAATATAGAGGAATGCGCTGGAAGCCAAATACAAGTGATATTTCAGCTGGACAACAATTCGGTGAAGCATCTAAGCAAATGCAATTTCATAGTGAACTATGGTCTAAAGAAGGTTAAGCTAATTGTGTCCCATATGGACACATTGCTAGAACTAAGCCAAGAAGAACAAGAGGTGTTATCTATAAATGCAAATGCTACCACGTTTCAAACGAAGCTTAAAAATTTGCTTAGGAACGTATTCTCATGTTCCTGAATTTGCAAGTTTAGGAGGACTTTCCGCGTTCCCTTAAAGTTACGAAAGGCTGTCTTTGGCGCCTCGCCTACTTCTTGTTGTTCTGTACTTCTCCGAATAACAACAAAATGAGCATTGCTAGGCAATAACTTTATTTGGCTCATAACTTGACTAACGGTTATTCGATCTTTATCAATCCTTTGGCAGATCGTTAAATAATGCTAATTACCAAATATGTCTAAAAAATACCAACCATCTATCTATAAAACACTGGCAGATACGACGTTTTAAAATGAAAACGAATGAATATTTTTCAAAACTTTTTTCTTCTTTTTATTTGGTCACTCAATGGCTACAAACCGTGGAACAACTTATTCGAAATGACCGCCGTGTGCCTGCCAGCAAAGCCGAAGTCTCTCTGGTCACTTATCGATCGAAGTGCCCGAATGCCCACAGACGAATTCTGTTTACTGACAAGAAAATTTTCACCATAGAGGAATCGTTCAACAAACAGAACGATAGAGTAAATGCTGTGTCATCAAAACAAGCGTGCGAGCTCATTCAGAGACTTCAGAGAGGTAACCATCCGCCTTTTAGTTGCGGCGTGATGGGGTCACCAAGTTGTGATGGGGTCACCAAACTTCATTTTTGTGAAAAAGCAGTCACAACTTCGGCGAAAGTGTCTCGATCCGACGTTTTGGAAAAGGTTGTGAAGGCTCTCAGCACGACATTGTTTGCAAACAATCCGTGGACCTTTTAACGAGACTCCACTCCAGCTTACAGGGCAAAAACGACTCAAACATGGCTAAAAAAACCATGTACCGAACTTTATTTTTAAGGATGATTGTATGGAGACTGCGGCCAAAAATACATTCAGTAGATATATCGACTTGAAACTTTGTTTACGGTTTTATAAAACCGTTAGATATGAGATTTTATAAAATGGGCGTGGCCAAACTCTCTCATTCCCACCCCTACCATAAAATTTTACCAAGTGTAAAAAAAAAGACATATTAAAACATCTTATTTGAGTTTCAATTTTAATTTATTTTTTTTTGCTATGTTAGTTTTTGTATTAAAAGCCTCCGCTTAACATAAAAAGAAACAAAAATAAAAAATTTAAATTTATTAATAAATTAAAAAAAAAAAAAAAAAAACAATTTCATAATAAAACAAACTATATATCACTGCAATCTCAGATTTCAAAGTTCATCCAGTAAATCAAATACAGATTTTAGTCGAATTGAATTGTGCCTTGGTGGAACACTCAAAAAAGAGACCAGGAATGTAACAGTTGCACCACAGAAACAAATAGCAAAAAAACAAGCACACTATAGGCTTTGGGATATAACACAACTTCTGGCACTTTCCGGCAGCTAAACTTTATAGTTGTAGAATCTTTAAAAACTGAACAATTTTATCAAATAAGTTCCATTTGGGGAATCAGAGGGGATCGTAGCCATTACTTTAGCTGAATTTATATCATATGGACAATGGCTCACAAAAAAATAGTACTGGCAAAACATCAATTTTATAAAAGAACTCAGCCAATTCCAAACCTTTAATTTATTAAAAAATAAAGTTAGTATCTTCATTTTTACTATTCAGTTCCAGTTTCTTTAAAATTAGCTAGATTTAATGATGATTTAATTGTACTTGGTTTTTCTACAACAAAACAGAACATGGGGTTCAGGACGAAAAGAAAAGGACATTGCTGATTGCCACCCGAAACATCAATGCACCAAAGTTTCGCATCTCGTCGAAGACAACAGCTGCAATGAGCTTATGAGAGCAACACGTATTAGTCTATATAAATGTGGAAAACGCAGTGAAGCGGATATAGTCTCAATGGTCGGCACAGATACCGACGCATCTAAAAAAAATAAAAAGAAGCTTGGATATGGACCAACAGCTTCCTATAAAATATACTCCAGAGGAAGCTTTGGCCCTCTACATTGATGGCAATTACACCAAAAACTCATATAAGCTTTTGCCAGCAGGCACAAAAGAGCGAAAAGCTAATATTTTTCCAACATTGTCAAGAAATACAGCTTTTTTACGCTCTCCGACCCGCTGAAAACGGACTTTTTTGCTCGGCAAAAGTTGGTAACACTGTGTGCTGGTAGCCCAGACCTGAATCCATTGGACTACAAACTGTGCTTCCTTCTCGCTGTAACATACATTTGCATGAACCAAATATAAACAGAAAAAAATAAGACGTTCTCAAATATTGATTATTTAGTAGTGGTTTTGTTCTTATTTTGAGTTCAACAGACTTATAATGAAATTAAATGCAAACAATTAAAAGTGTTAATAAACGATGATCAACGATGGTCACACTGGATGGAGGACAGAAGTCGTTAGTAGATTAGTGACAGACAGACAGAGGACAAGGAGATGGACGCTGACCGAGACGGACGTGTGTATTCAAATGCACAGAGAGCGTATTGATAATGTAAATAGATGTGTAAATAAAGACCGGAAAACCCCGAAGAGTCGGTGATTTACAGATTTTAACTTGCATAAAAGCGAGGAAAACACAAATAAGGAAGACGAAAGCTAATTAATTAATTGTCATCCTAATTTGATGTTTTTGACGAAAAGACTAGATTTTGGGAACACCTTTATACTTGATTCAAGTAGAATCCAGTACGAATTGTACTTGACATTTCAATCCATTTGTTTTAAACTATTTATATTTGTTTTGCTATATTCCGATTGAGTTTATCTAAACGAATCCAAAAAAAAAATATTTCTAAATTATGCATAGATAAGACGTATTGCATTTCATGATAAGCAGCTTGAAAAGCACAAAAAGAAGTTCTAAAGACTCTAATTCTTGTGCAAACGTTTTCATGCGTTGTTTCGTGTGCTTGAATAAAGTTTCTCAAAAGTTCTTACAAATATCGTGAATATGCATACGAAAATTTTCCATTACTTTTGCCAGAACAAATACTGAGAACGAATAATTTGAGTACGAACGCTCTTAAATCCATAATTTATTTGATCTTGGAACCGGACCAAAAAATATTAGCGTTCTGGGATTATTAATTAATAATTAATAATTCATTAATCAAGAAATTCGTTAGTAAAAGCTTATTTTTGGATCAAGAACTTTTTTTCTTCGAAAACCACCTCTCATTTGCAAAAATTTATATATATTCCGATGGGGCAGAATAGCCGATTGGTTCTGAGAAATCAAGTTCCCACAGTATGCATGGAAAATCAATGCAATTCTGTTGTAAGTAGAATTTTGTAATTTTTTTCTTATCGATATGTAACGTTTATACGAAAACCTCTAGAAATTTCTGGAACACCCCAGAAATTTTTACAATTTTATCTAAATTTAGAATATTACCCATTGTACATATTTTTATTAGGGACTATTTAAATAGGGATCCGCGTCATGTTATTTGCAGTCATAAGCACATTGTGGCTGTATTTCCATTCAAATGCATGAAAATGCCTCCTACATGATTATGGAGTCTAAGTGCCCCGACAAACATTCTTCTACTAGGAGTTCAGTACCAGTATTGTCTGCAGTATTCTCAAACCCAAGATTTCATATTTTCTCTGATTGTGAAGAAGAGAAGCTTATGAAAGCAATAAAAAAATATAAAAAATTTAAGGTGTTGTTAAATGATGTTATAGATTTCTTTGGAAATTGTCAAAGAGCACATACATTTCATAGATCGACGAATGTTTTAAAATTTTGGAAAAGTCATAAAAACGAAGACTTAAAAAATGTTGCCTTTACTATAGTAAATCAGGTATCAGTTGAGCATCACCATCAGTAGAGCATTTTCAACACTTAAGTTTGTTCTTTCTGATAGGCGGTTCCAAAAAATTGTTAATTTCAGCTAATGGATTTAATAATTACAATAACTTAAGTATTGAATATTATGATTAAGTTGATGAATAGAGAGGTATATTTATTTCATTATCAACGTAGAATTAATAAACCGAAAGTCAAACTATTATTTCTTGTTAAAGCGAACCAAGGTTCGAACTAAAACCTTGGGTTCAGGGCTTCCAGAACACGGTCCGCGAACCGAACCTTGGACTTTACAATGGGTTCGAACCCCCCGGCCGAACCTTCTGCAGAATTTAATGACCTCGAGCCGGCTAGAACTTGCCTGGTTTGATAGTCAAACCCGTAGTAGCCGTTAAAAAAGTAGCATGCAGTTCTTGTGAGTTGCTTTTTTGGGGTAAAAATGAGTTAAAACATCGAGCTAAAGTCAATCTCATGTAATTTTTGATGGAATCATTTGTCGGATTGGCTGTAGTTCGAGTATCGAGCTCAATTTAATCTTGGGTACACTTGCTCCAAGCCGACTTTGAGATCTAATCAAGTACGAATATCGAGCTTAAATCTATATTGGACCTTCTGGATTGGATACGACTGAGGGATCAAATCGAGCTCGAATAACAAGCTAAAATCAATCCAGTGTGAGCTAAAGTAACGATCAAGACAAGAATTCCGGGATTGAAAATTCCATACTCCAAAATCCGGGCTTGACCGACTTCTGACATCGTTTGGGATTGATTTCAGCCCGAATATCTCGGATTTTTTTTTCTATGTAAGATCATCTTACTTTTCTTTAACAGATGTGATACATTGGTATAGCCAGGTGGTCGCAGAAGGTTTTATGAAGAACTTTATAGTATAAATTGTTTCAGGGTCTGGCCTATTTGCGTGGTATAAGCTAAGCCAATGATGCATTGCGACATAAAGAGGCACAATATACTATTGTCAGGGGATTTGCAACTAGCAAAAATTGGCAATTTTGGCACATCAAGAGATTTATCCAGCACCAGTGCTCCCTAAATGGCGCCAGAGGTTTGTTTTCTTGGTTTCTACACATTTCTTTACTTTAATTTCTGTTTAGGTTTTTGAATCAGGAAAATACCCGGAGAAGTGCGTTGTCTATAGCTTTACAATTACTTTTATAGCTTAGATAATGCTGATTTTGAATTATTAAAGTTTAAGTAAAAGTAAAATTAAACAATCATAATACCTGTACAAAAAAGTATTAAAGGAGGCTTTATTGTGAATCTCGATAAAACGATGCGTCTTTTGATGGGATCCATTGATCCTACTTTAGAGTTGTCGGAGTTGAAATAGTGCTGATCCCCATTGACGAAAACAATAAGTAGTAATAAGAGGCTGGGATATACGGCGTTTGTGGTAGGACTTCCCATTTCAGCGTTTCAAGGTATGTTTTGACCAACTGCGCAACATGTGGCAAAATAATTTTCATATAGCAAAATTACCTTGTGGCTTTGCTCTTATTCTGACCGCTTTTGCTCCAATTCTACGCTCAAATGCATCAATTGAGTTCGGTAGAGTTGCTCTGTGATGGTTTCAACAGGTTTTTTTGCGCTTGAAGAGTGGTCCCCGTTAGCTACTTGCAGCATTCGATGGCCTTCAAAAGAAAACAGAAAAGAAAACTTTCCCACAAATTTTGTTTTGTTTGCACAATTGTTGACATATTCTGTAATGGTCGGCCAAATTCGTTCAGCAATAGGTTCGAGAAATTCAATGCCAAGTTTTTGCATGATGAAGTTGATCAGCATGAACGTGTATAGACCTTCATGCAACTGAAATTCGATAGGGAAACTATCGATAGTTAATCGGGTGCCAGCTGCTCGAAGGTGAGTGAAGTTGGTTGCTGTTTCCGCTTGCTGTCAAGCGTTCTCTTCTCTCTTGGTCTTGACTTTGAGCAGACGTACTCTCGCTTAATCTTTGTGAACAAGCCGCATCCTTACCTATAAAATCGTTTGGTGTTAAAAATACTGACCTAGCAACTAACTAACAAGAGCCAATAGGAGTATTTCTATTCTTACATACGGCCATTCTCAGCAAAGTTAAAGCTTTGCTTCTGAGCCAGGCACAACTGGCGTTTTGGCCACTGGCCTTCTATGGCAATTGTCTTGAAGAATATCGGACTGGGCGAGAAGCACGCAAATCTTGCGCCTGCAGCGTCGGTGCCCTGTAGAGCCAGCGCACTTGTGACGATTCCCATGTCGACGATACAAATTCCGGCCAGAAACGCTAACAACGTGTAGCCTATTTGTTCTGCGGATGTCACCAACAACCTGCAGTATCTGGGTGCGAAGCAGCGACAATAAGAGCAGCGCACAATAGTGACGTCATCACCAGACTAGAACCTTGAGGCAGTTGCAGGTCGAAACTCGGCCACAGGAGGAAGAAGAAGGATCCGTAGAGAAGATAGAACATGGATGCCACAAAGCGAGTGGAGCTGGAGACTGGGTGTGAAGGATGGCACAGAGGGAACACTGCTGAATTGTGCTAACCATAAACAAACCAAAACTCGTCCGAAACGTAGCTCCAATGCCGACAGCTAACTAGTGTGCCAGACAGACCTTTGTGTTTTGGTTTATTTGGTTTTGATTGATTTTCTTGCGTAGTTGATTGGATCAGTATCTGTTGACGATGTATTAATTTAACTCTCTTCGCAGAAAAATCGCCACACTACAGCCCATTTCCAAATGAGAATCTAATTAAACTTTTACATCAAATCGTCACAGTAACCACTTCCACAGCATCGAGGAAAGCTCTCATCGTGAATATGTGTGGGTAAGTGCGCCTTCTGCGCTTGTAATTATGTGCCTTGGAGTTGACTCTATTTGATAATGATAAATTTCCTGCGATCGGAGTAATCATACGTGGATATATTAGCAACAAGCGAATGAACCAGGCATAACTGTAATATTGTTGTTATGATGGCCGTATCGGAGTCAGCTGATTGTGTCGCTCGCTTATTGCTTGTATGTATCGGTAGTGTTTATACCCTGTAATTTAATAAGGAAATAATAGAATCAAAATCGTATTAGCTTTACAACAATGAAAATTTGTGAGGAAATTAATCAAACCCAAACGAAACTTAACCTTAAATTGATTTGACGTACGATTCCTAATATTGGTTAAACCACAAAAGTACAACTTAGTAATCGGATTGGAATCTCTGAATATGAATTCTTCCCAATATGATACCGACTAGATTAGTTTATTAGTTTATAGTATATATATACCTTATCCCCTGCCAGTAATTACCATGAAATATTATGAATATTAAGTTTTTTTCATTTTTTCTCAATTTTCTATATTAATAATATTTACTAAAATATTCGTACGATACCGAATTTAACTGAAACCTAAGCGAGTCAGTTTATGTAATCAAAATGAATTCTAAGTTACATGTTCAAGTGGAATAAAACCTTGTAATTGCTGCGAATGAAAGGCTAAGTTTTAATATGATGGTGATGGAGTGAACGAAGTTAAAGGCATTTGAATTAGGGATTCACTATGATCAACGGCGAAAGTGAATCATGGAGGGAGGGTTTAGACGCCGGCCTCGCATCTCCAACTGCGCGAGTGCCTTTGATCTGATTAATGTATCCGACATCCTTTCTGTCTTTTTGATTAAAGTCGTGTAAAGTAGAGTTAATAGTATCTACAAATAATAACAATGATTGGAGTATTAGGCTTATATCAGGGACTCTAAAAAATGTAACTATTGTAATGCGGTGGGATTTGTGTTTGCCAAGAACCCCCCCCCATCCGACTGTTTGCTAGCCCCCTTAACGGGTCCCGTCCGGCATTCACATTCCCCAAGGTCCAGTTTAGCTGAGCATCGGAAAAGAAGAAGCGCTCGCAGACAACTATATACCGTGTTCATTACAATTCGGAGCACACAAAAACTATGTTGTTTACACTTCAGCGAAACGACACATATGGAAAAAGACAGCCTAATGATGTGGCTTCAAAATGAAGTTGGTTGCAACTTGGTCCTATTCGATTTAATACTAGTGACGCCTTCTCTAAAAAATCATTTAAAACTTTTTTTCTAAAAAATTAGTCAAGGTTTAAAATCGCACTAAAATTTAGAAATAATTTCTATTTTTAAGATATTTTTTCTGAATTTTAGTAAAAAAGAATAGAAACATATTTCTAAATTTAAGCGCGATTTCAACGCTTGACTTATTTTTTAGAAATCGAAAGCAGTATTTTCTTTTATACCTACTTTTATTTCGACGAATTCAACATTAATCGTGTGAAACCGACTTACCCAACCACTTTAATATTATACAATAGCAACTGGATAACATTCGACAAACCGGAAACAGGACTGTATAATTTTATTCTTAGCTTGATTGCTTCGCTTCCTAAATGTGGAAGTAATCTTATCATATCTAAATGACCTTATCGTATCTTAATTATGACTTGATTGATAAGTTGATAAGATTGCACTTATAAGGGGGATTGACCAAATGCTTCAATCTAAAGTGCATGCACAGTGGGCGGAAGAAAATTTATAAAATATTCTACCACTAAACCAACTAATGTTATTTTTGACTCGAAAAAAAATCTGTAAAAAGAATACGAAAAGGAGAAGTCAAAATTAGTGAAGTCTGGTAATATAGTGAAAGTCCTTACACACAAAAAAATTATTTTCTACGTTCCAGAAATCGAAAAACCTAATGAAAAATAGCCCATTGGTGAAGAGTTTTTGAACTATACTCAAGTTATGACCAAAAGAAACTTCGCTGCCACTGCGATTGGCTTGCTGGGTTTCCAAATGGTCACATTAGTGGACCTCAGCAAACATCGTTCAAAACAAGTAGTGGCGCCATCTATGATGAACGATACTCAAGTTATGTCCAAAAGAGAGTTCGCTGTAGTGTTGACAATTTAGCTATTTTCCCACCAAATTCAACTATTTTATAAGATCGGTATAACAGGTATGGCGCTCAGCCAGCATATTGAACTAAGCTATTTTGCTAAGAGCGCGAGAGAGAGTGATCGCGATAGTGAACGACTCACATGCACACAAATTTAGTATGTGTGTAGAGCAAAAAAGCAATGAAGAAACAACAAAATCAACATAGCGAACAGTGCAACAGAAACCCAAACTTTGAATTCCCGTCGGCAAGCGCTCACACAAACTGTCGCTTCAAGTGACAACTGCACACTGAAATGTTTAGAACAGATCTCAGAGTGCACTGAGAGAGCGCCGTACGTTTCTAATTGTATCATGCCGGAAAATATTCAGTTTTGCCGGAACTGGATATTTTAGCTATTTTGAAAAAACTATTTGCCATTTTCTAGCTATTTCGAAAGTGTAAAAATTCGAATAAAACAGAAAGGAATTTAAGCTCTTTTGAAGACTAATTTTGCATTTTTTTAGCTATTTTGAACGTGTGACAACAGTCAGCTATTTAGACTGTAGAAAATTCCTAATTGTAAACATATTAATGAATTAAATTGGCTTTGGGCCTCTGGATGAATTAGTCTGAAGCACTCTAATAACAATATCGAACTAGTGCTAATGGTTGAGTCACATAGGATGGATGATGCGAGCATAGAAGAAGGGCGTTAGTGGATTGTGGAGTAGTAGTACAAAAGAGACACTCAAAAAGGGAAAACAACAACAGCTTTAGCACAACATATCAACAAAACAAATCACTCAGCTGACTTCGAAAATGTAAAAGTATTGGACTTAGAACACAGATGGAAGACGAGAATGACATTGGAGAGCTGCCGAGTACAAGAAAAGGGAGAGCATGCACTCAATTTTAGGGAAGACATTGAACAGACAAACTTCATATACGCAGCATAACAATTTAAACAAAAACATGAGGAATAAAACAACTGACATCAACAAACAATCGTGCAATACAACAAAACTATGACAGACTCCCTGAAGAGGGCAATATATTTGCCGAAACGCGTAGGAGAAAAACTCAGTCAAAAATTGTTTTGACTGGAGTGAAGAAAGACGTCCAAAATTAAACCCCGAACAAACCAACAAATACACAACGAAAACGGCCAACCAACACATCAACACGGACGATGATAATGTAAATAGTAATTGTGTAAATAATGTGTAAATAAAGACCGGAAAACGCCGAAAAGTCGGTGGTTTACATAATTAAAACTATACCAACAGCAATTAACAAAAATCGATATGAAATTTGTACATTATATAATAACTTCCTGTTGCCGTTTTTAAGATTATGCTGAATCGGAATTGATAAATGCTTCAAATGAGCAATTCCGAAGTCCAATTGTGTTTTACGGCTTTTAATTTCCAATTTCCGTTTATTTTTTTATGTTTTAATCAAATGTTTTGAAATTTGGATCATATCCCAAATCCAATTGATAGAATTCGGTTTTTGCTGTAAAGCTTCTACGGAATTCCCAAGCGTTTATAAGGAGGGAACTGCTGACTTGCAGTAGATAGGCAAAGACCGCTGATGATGGGACCGGCAGGTTCTAACAGCCTCCTTTGTGGTGTGGTGTGTTTCTGTTTTAAAGTTATGTGCAAACCTGGGAATCATAACCGGAACCGTACACCGAAAAGAACCGATTAAAACTCAGAGCCAGAACCGTCAATGGAACCCATATTTTTCATTTTTTGTATACCTGTATTCGAGAACCGATATTCTTGGAACCGAAAAGACAGAAAAGTTGCGGTTCTGGGTGCAAAAACAAGACTGCAAAGATGGCACTTGGTTTTGGCTAGAACAGTCTTTTTAAAAATATTGCATCCTATATTCTTAGACCCTCATTGAATGTCATAATAATGTCACATTGAACAGAAAAGTACTTGTGTTATCCATTTCTGTTCAAGTGAAACTGAGCACAAATCCGTTAGCTGAAAGTGGAGGCAAATTCGAATCATACATGTATTTGTATGAAAAGAAACAGGAAAATACAAATAGTTCAGTATTTTCACAAAACTGTTTAATGGCATCAATCACTGACGGAACTGAACCCAACAGAACCGATTCGGTTCGGGTTTCTAGGGTCCATCGAACCGGACCATCTACCGGACCTCCAAATTCTATTATGTTTGGAAAAACATTTGGTTTAGAAAATTATTCAAGTCGTCTTTTATAAGTTTCTTTATAATTACGGATGGAAAAAAATCATTGCTTAGTACTTGGATCGATTGGTGCATTATCTAATGGAGATCAGTTTTGTAAGTCATATCCAAACTGGGAATATTCCTACTATGAAAAGGGAAATAAAGTAATAGTCTAGTTATAACATGACAATTTAATTTTTTTATATCTATGTACGAGTACACATTGGAAGAACCAGGGACGTATGATTGATGGCGTTAACCTTAGTTAGATAGATTTATCAAATAGTAAGTTAAATGTGTCCTCTTCAATAAAATTTAATTTTAGCCGATTTGCTGAAATTCTTGGAAAATTGAGGCAAAAATGTTTCAAATATTTCAGATGTTGTGAACTAAGTTTTTAACCAAATCCTCAGGTTTGAGAAGTTAAGGAACAGGTCATCGAACCGAATCTTATACTTCACGATGGGTTCGAACCTCCGGAGGTTCCTGAGCTTAAAATGTTTACAAAAACAAGTGAGAAAGTCGGTCCAGCCCGACTATAACATACTCTGTACCAGTTTATTTGCCCCCGACTATAATATTATAATACATCCAAGGAGTCACGCGGTTATCGTGCAATATTTGTATTATACGCTCATCTCTTAAGTTCTCTCTCTCTCTTTCTCTCTCTCTGTATATCTCTCTCTTTCTCTCTCTCTCTCTCTTTCTATCTCTCTCTCTCTCTCTCTCTCTCCCAAAGAGTTTGTTTGTTTGAATACAGTGGTGGTTGGCTGGGTGGGTGGAGGTGGGGGGGTCGGATATCTTTTTTTGCTCATAACTTGTGTATCGCTCATCCGATCTTTATCACTCCTTCAGCAAATCGATAAATAATTTTGATTACTAGATATCTCTAGAAGGAACGAACAATCTATCATCAAAACTGTGGGAGATATGACGTTTTTTCCAAGTTGCGGGGGCGGGAGGGGGCGTGGCAAAAATAGAAAATAAACTTGATCTGCCTGCAAGTATAAGAAATATATGTCCCATACATGTCAAACCTCTATCTCTTACCGTCTTTGAGAACAGTGCGTTCATATAGACGGACAGACAGACGGACGGACGGACGGACGGACGGACGGACGGACGGACGGACGGACGGACGGACGGACGGACAGACGGACATGGCTATATCGACTCGGCTATTGATTTGCACAAACTTAATATACTCTATGTACCTTCGATACAGAGTATAACAAGGAAGATGAAGTTAAATAGTGGTCAGTAAACTTGAAAAAGTTACTAAAATTGTGTTTATGTATGTCTTTGACAGGGGCAAATAAGTTTAGAGCGTTTGTTTACCGGGGTGTAATTATAATGTTTTCGCTATCAAATTAGGTGGACGCAAAACCAATGCCCGATCTTTCTTTATATTTTAATGGTTCATATCGTATACCGAAATAAAAATCCACGTACCGATACGGAACCGAATAACGAAATAATGTTAGAACCGAAACAGAACAGAAACATAAGCTTAACATAAGTTAAGGAATCGAAATACGATTCGGTTTGATTCCCTGGTGCAAACATAACATGACCTCGAGCCTGCTTAAACTTGAAAGTTTTTTAGCTATTGAAATTGAATTCATTCGCTCATAAGATCTATATTAAAAGTTAAGTAAATGGATATTTTATGATATATTCCAGAAAGATGATGGTTCACGATTTTTGTTGAAATTTTATTTAATCTGATCCACTGTACATAAATTTCGAAAGCTGACTCACTTTGTATAAAAAAATATATATTAAAAATCAAAGTAGATAGCAGATTATTAGTTTCCTTTAAATTTTGTATTAGACCGACCTAACAAGTTGCACCTAGCAGGTTGAGATAGTTCAGTCGCTGTCCAGTAATTCGCACCAAGAGTCAACAAAGAGTTTACTCTTTAATTTCAAATGGAAATAATTAAAGTAAAGTAGTTTCAATCAAACCAACCAGCTAAACCAATTTTAATTAAACTTCTTTTTTAGGAAATTGGAAGTGGAGCCTTTGGTAAGGTGTATGAAGTTGTGGTGGATGGTGAGAGAAGGGCAGCCAAGACATGTATAGTGAGGCGCAACGAAGCTAGCATTAAAAAGGAAACTGCACAGCTGAAACGGGTCCGTCATAAGCATATTGTGACTGTATTTGGAATTCAAGTGCACGAAAATGCCTCCTACTTGATTATGGAGTATATGGAGGGTGGTTCAATGAAGGATTTATTGGGATCAGCGCAATTCTCATTGATAGATGTGATACACAGTCTTAGCCAGGTGGCAGATGTGAGTTTTACGTATACTTTTCCAGTATAAATTGAAATACTAGAGTTTTCTTTTGCAGGGTCTAGCCTATTTGCATGCCATGACACCCCAGCCCATGTTGCATCGCGACATTAAGCCGCACAATATACTGATGTCAGAAGATTTGAAAATAGCTAAAATTGGCGATTTTGGCACATCAAGAGATTTATTCAGCACCATGACCGCTAATGTCGGCAGTGCTCCCTATATGGCGCCAGAGGTTTGTTATCCCAGTTTCTATACATTTCTTTATTGTAAATTCTGTTTAGGTTTTTGAATCAGGAAAATACACGGAGAAGTGCGATGTCTATAGCTTTGCGATTACCTTATGGCAAATGGTGACACGTAAGAAACCGTTTGGAGAGTACGACACCGCCGAAAAGATTAAGATGGCGGCTCATAAGGGTAGGTTCAGTGCGATTTTAAATGAAATTTCCAATAATTGAAGCCAACTTTTCTTACATTAGGCAAACGTCCTTCATTTGAAGGACTAGTCTGCCATAAAAATTTAGCAAAATTACTAACTGATTGCTGGCATAAGGATCCCACCATACGACCACCAATGAAGATAGTTTTGGAGGAACTACGTCACACTTTGACACTTTATAGACAATTCGAAAAGTCTGCGGATATACTCTTGGGCAATGTGCTTGGACATTCTCATGATAAAACGATTCTATCGGCAGAAGATAAAGTACGCAACTTTTCGAATAGTATTCAAAGGAGCAGCATCTCTATGGAGCTGACGAAAGAAGAGGAAATGGTTCCTGCTACATCTATTCCATTGGCCAAATCCCTTTTAAAATGGGCAGGGAATAAGCCCTTAATTGGCCTTGTGGATGACAGCAAAGCTAACGGCAAAATCCCTGAAGATAAATGGACTTCCGTAGAAGCTGCTATCGCTGGTGTGTCTATGGAGTTACTTCATCAATATCCCGGTACAACACCCTCATGCGCCAGCATAGGTTGGCTGAGAAACAGCGTTAAGCTAATGCTGTGCGAGAACGAGAAATCGTTGGAGTTGTATAAAATTGCAATTGCCAAGATTGGTGAAGTTTATCCGGGTGCCAAATTGCGTGTAATAGATGCCGAGGATTTACGTTTGGGACCAGAGGCCACAGCCTTGCTTCCCAATGAACCCTCTAAATCTGAAGCCATACTTAAGATGTTGAGGAAATTGAATCCACGTGTGCCCATAAAGAACTGGAAGGTACTTGGAATAGAGAAATGCCCACAAAGTCAAATACAAGTGATATTTCAGCTAGACAATGATTCAGTGAAGCAACTAAGCAAATGCAATAACATGTTAAACTATGGTTTGAAGAAGGTTATGCTGACTGTGTCCCATTTGGACACGAAGTTGTCGGAACTAAAACAAGACGAACAAGAGCTAAAACAGGCGATGTCTGTGACGGCAAATGCTAACACGTATCGAACGAAAGTTAAGAATTTGTACAGATTTCTTTTGATAAAATATTGGCCGCGTTCACGAGCACAAATCGATGACAGAATAATCGATGATTTTGTTGTGGTGAACAAATGTGATGTGCAATCATGATTGTGTTAGATGAAAACAAGAAAGAATGTCGGTCAAGCCCCACTATAACATACTCTGTATCCTTAAAGTTTGAATATATCTGATCAATTTAAGTTAGCAAAGAGCAACCAGTGCTACCCATCATAATTGTTTGTTTTCCTTATAACTCGACTATCATCCGATCATGATCATTTCTTCGGCAAATCGATAAATAATACTGATTACTAAATATGCGGAGAAGGTACGAACCATCTAACTACAAAACTATGGGAGATATGGCGGTTTTTTTTTTTAAATCGCGGGAACCACTGAACAGAACCAGTCCTTAAATTCGATCGGTTTGCATCCCTGATATAAATAAAGATTTTTAATGATTTTTAGTCAACAATTTAATTATCGCTGTGAACAATGTTAGCTAAATGATTTCCCAAACTCAGCAATAGATGGCGCCACAATCCGAGCTTCTGTGGCATCACCAAGTGAGTCCGTGAGGCGATAGTTGCAGCCACTTATCGATAGGAGTGGCAAGCTATCGATACAACACGAGGCCATCGCGAGGCGGGAACCTGGACGAAGCGTCATGGCATCAGCGTCAACTCAATCGACTGTCATTCATTCATTTTAGCGTGTAATACTATTATTAAATAAAGTTAGTTACTAAAGATAACTAAAGTGGTGACCCCGACTAAGTTAAAGAACACAAACAATAAACATAATAAAGTTATTTTCAATTTAATTACGGTCAAGCAACGCGCCTCAATTTGTTGTTGTTGTTTCATCGTGCAAAAATTGGCTGATGCAATACACATTGGTAGATGACGAAATATAATTTGCGCTCCACTCAACGACAAGACACAAGGAGTGACGACGAGGAAACCTTCTTTGACAGCAGAAACAACATCAACATGGCAGAGGAGGAATTGAGAGCCCAACTGGAAATCATGCAAAACGTACTACATCAAACGCAGCAGCAGCAGGCAGACGCACGTCTCGGCCCCCCACGCCTGCATGTGCCGAAATTCAACAAAGATAACCCACAGCTCTGGTTTGCGCAACTCGAGCGATCATTCCGGCTAAGTAATGTCACAGAGGATGCTGATCGGTTTGATATAATTGCAGTTCACCTGGAGGACGACGTCCTTCAGTGTGTCGAAGACCTGGTCGCGACACCTCCAGAAAATAATCGATACGATGCACTCAAGGATCGGCTGCTTGTCAATTTTGCTGAGTCTCCAGAATCAAAATTAAATCGTCTGCTCCAAGGGATTGATACTGCGGGCTTAAAGCCCACCGAAATTTTGGCTCGCATGAAACGCCTTGCACCTCCCACTGGCAGCGAAAATGTAGTTCGCGCCCTCTTCATGGCCCAAATGCCCCAATGCATTCGTCCGCTCTTGTCTGTCTGGAAGGAGGAAAATTTGAGCGAACTCGCGAAGACTGCGGACAAAATGTTGGAGGCGACCAATCCAGGCTCTATATTTGCTGTCGACTCCCAGCAACAGTCTCCGTCGAATGGAGTGGAGGCTCTCGCGCGCTCACCAAAGCCTGACATAAGTGCGACTATTCAGTCACTTATGGACTCGGTGAGTAAACTTCAACTTGAAATCAGAAATCTCAGAGGATCACGCTCCAAATCGAATTCTCCCTCACGTGCGTTCCGAGGTTCGTCCAACAACAAGGGAGATGAGCCAAAGGAGAAATGCTGGTACCACCAAGAGTTCGGTGCACGTGCACGTAAGTGCCGCTCCGGCTGCCCGTACTGGAAGCCGTCAAACTAAAGCAGTTGTCGTCCTCGCTGGTTGGTGGCAGCTGCATGACAACCAGCAACAATTCGACAGGTTCGTCGTCGGGCGACCATTGCCTGGCCGAGCCTCGTCTACATATTTTTGATCGCTCTTCGAAAACAAGATTCTTGGTCGACTCAGGCTCAGTAGTGTCCGTGATTCCACGTACATCTGTAAAATTTAAGACCATCGTCAACGACTTACATTTGTTCGCAGCAAATCAAACGCCCATTAAAACCTATGGCACGTGCGTGTTGGATCTCAATCTGGGATTGCGCCGCTCTATTAAATGGCCATTCATTATCGCTGATGTACAATCACCAATAATCGGAGCCGATTTATTGGCTCACTATAATCTTCTCATCGACCTCAACACCAAAAAATTAATCGACCAAACAACGAGAGTCTCTACTCGGGGTACAACACCCAGTACTATTGACTCCACCATATCGACACTCAACAAAAACATCGATTTCAGAGGTGTCCTTGCGCAGTTCATAGACGTCACCAGGACACCAACAAAACACAGCACCAAGAGTACGCACAATGTTTCGCACCACATAGAAACTTGTGGGACTCCAGTAGCTGATCGCCCCAGACGACTTTCTGGGGAAAAACTCGCCATCGCAAAAGACGAAATAAATTTCCTGCTCGACCAAGGTATCTGTCGGCCATCAAAAAGTTCCTGGTCCAGCCCCTTGCATATGGTTGCAAAGCGAACTGGTGGCTGGCGCGCTTGTGGAGATTATCGCAAACTTAATTCGATGACTGTGCCAGATCGTTATCCCATTGCACATATTCACGATTTTGCCGAACGACTCCACGGAAAAACCATATTCTCGACATTGGATTTGGTTCGCGCTTATTATCAGATTCCAATGTCTCACGAAGACATTAAGAAGACCGCTGTATGCACTCCCTTCGGCTTAATTGAGTTCCTATACATGCCGTTTGGCTTGAAGAACGCGACACAGACGTTTCAGCGATTTATGGATAGCATATTTAGGGGCTTGGATTTTGTATATTGCTACATCGACGACATACTGATTATGTCTAGAGATCCGGATGAGCACGAGCAGCACCTACGAGTCGTACTCTCAATACTTCAGAAACATGGCCTGAGCATCAATACGAACAAATGCCAAATCGCTAAACCTATGGTGCAGTTTCTGAGCTATACCATAAACTCCGAGGGAGTGCGGCCACCGGAGGATCGAATTGATGCTATTGCTAAGTACAATCGGCCGGAAACACTTGCCGAACTTAGTAGATTTCTAGGCATCATAAATTACTACCGCCGTTGTATTCCTCATGCATCTGAGATTCAAGCGCCACTTAGCGAAATGTGCAAAGGGATTAAAAAGAACGACAAGCGCAAAATTCAATGGACTCCTGAGGCACTGGACGCATTCGAGCAGTGCAAGCTTTCCGTCACACAAGCTGCTCTCATAGCACACCCCGCGGCTGATGCGATGTTGGCCTTGGTGTGCGATGCTTCAGACACGGCAATTGGTGCAGCATTGGAGCAACAGATCAACAAACGATGGCACCCGATTGGATTCTTTTCTCGAAAGCTGACACAGACCGAAAGAAACTACAGTACGTACGATCGGGAGTTGCTTGCAATTTATGATTCAATACGTTATTTCAAGCACATGCTAGAGGCTCGTGTATTTGTTATTAAGACAGACCACAAACCTCTTATTTACGCTTTTTCTCAAAAACCCGAGAAAGCATCGCCACGACAGCTGCGTCATCTGGATTTTATATCGCAGTACTCCACTAATATAGTGCACGTGGCTGGCCCTGAGAACACAGTAGCTGATGCACTCTCACGACTCAACGCGATTTCGATGCCTGGTGAAATTTCGTTGGAAAAAATTTCAGACGAACAGCAAGACGACGATGACCTGGAGCAACTCCAACTCGGAAGTACCTCTCTTCAACTTCAACGTATCCAGTTTGATGGAAATGTAATGGTATATTGCGACATCTCCACTGGATCAAACAGACCATATATTCCTCAATCCATAAGGTATGATGTTTTCGCTTCCGTACATGGCCTTTCACATCCGAGTGGCAGATCCACATTGCGACAAATACGACGAAAGTATGTATGGCCGTCGATGAGGAAGGACGTAATCTCATGGGCAAGAAACTGTGTACGCTGCCAAAGAGCTAAAATACATCGACACAACAAAATGATTCCTGAGAAGATTGACATGCCCGATAACCGTTTCGACCACGTACATTTGGATATCGTAATCATGCCTCAAGTAAGTGGATACCGCTATTGTCTCACGATGATCGACCGGTTTTCCAGATGGCCGGAAGCAGTTCCGTTAAAAGATATTACTGCCGACACAGTGGCTTCAGTGTTCTGGTCACATTGGATCTCACGATTTGGCTGTCCCCATACCATCACCACAGATCAAGGATCTCAATTTGAGTCTGCCCTTTTCAAGGCACTCGGCGACTTGGTGGGCAGCAAACGTATTCATACCACGGCATATCATCCACAATCAAACGGCATGATAGAGAGATGGCATCGATCATTCAAAGCCGCCCTCATGTGTAATCCACAAACGCCTTGGACCGACTTGCTCCCAACCGTGTTATTGGGTTTAAGAACGAGCTACAAAGAAGACCTCGGTACATCATCTGCCGAGATGATCTATGGCAGTCATATTCGAATCCCAAATGAATTTTTCGATGATTTGACTAAACCATTGAACCCAAAAATATTTATCGAAAAATTTCGAGAGCATATGCGCCTTGTTCGACCGGCGCCTGCAGCCCATCATATTGGATCGAACCGAAGCATGTTCGTGCTAAAACACATGAATGACTGTTCTCATGTCATGCTTAGGACAGACAGCGTTCGACAACCATTAGAACCTCCATATTCCGGGCCCTACGAAGTGGTAAAACGACCTACTGATCGCGTGTTTGTCATCAAAATCGATGGCAAAGAAGTAGCTGTTTCAACGGAGCGCCTTAAGCCGGCGTTCGTGGCGAGGGAACAAGAAACCGGAAACGATTCACAGCCACCAAAGACGCTGCGCACATACGAACGACCTCGTAAGGTTACATTCGCTCCCAACCTGGTCACTGGGGAGGGAGTAGCTGTGGCATCACCAAGTGAGTCCGTGAGGCGATAGTTGCAGCCACTTATCGATAGGAGTGGCAAGCTATCGATACAACACGAGGCCATCGCGAGGCGGGAACCTGGACGAAGCGTCATGGCATCAGCGTCAACTCAATCGACTGTCATTCATTCATTTTAGCGTGTAATACTATTATTAAATAAAGTTAGTTACTAAAGATAACTAAACTTCTTTAGCTACGAGGTTTGATAAGTAAATAACTTTATTGAATAATATTATTACACGCTAAAATGAATGAATGAAAGTCGATTGAGTTGACGATGATGCGACGCGCCGCCGCGCGTGGCGGACGCCAGCCAGAAACTGAGCGCCAGGGATGGCGCGTGTCTTGTCGTTCCGCTATCGCGTTAGGGATGGTGCTCGATAAATCGTGAGACCAGAGGTGGCCAGGGCTGCCACAGTACTCCCCCTCCAGAGACCATGTGGGAACGAATGATCAAGTTTTGAGTATAGCTGGGATGAATGTATGTCCGGGGTGAGTGTTTGTCCGGGGTGAGTGATGATCATCTACAGGATTTGTACAAGTCCCAATGTGGAGGAATGCTTGCGTATAGTACTCGCTGTGATGATTGTGTCGCAGTTGAGTCGATGGTAACCTCGCGTTGAGGCGTCGATGGTAACCTCGCGTTGAGGCCGTTGCTTCGAGTGGTGGTCGACAAGCAAGTTCGCCCAAGCTGGGTTGAGGTTGCCTCGCGTTGAGGTCGTTGCTTCGATTGGGGATCGATAAGCAAGTTCGTTCGATCAGGGTTGAAGTTGTAGAGTCAATAGTACTGGGTATTGTACCCCGAGTAGAGACTTTCGATTGCCATACGTTGTGGACTTTCGTGGTGCCTATCGTTAAGGACTTTCGTGGTGCCTATTGTTAAGGACTTTCGTGGTGCCTCTCGTTGTGGACTTTCGTGGTGAGATCAAGAACTTGTAGGTAGACTCAGGCTGGCATCAATTGCCAAACAAAGAACGTCTTGAGTCGTAGCATGTTGCTAGTGGTCGTTCAGGTATGGGGATCGTTGTGCATGAACATCGGCGACGACGAAAGATGCGATGAAGATCCAAATTCAGCTGCTCGACGTACTTCCATAAGTATGATCGATCGTCTGGCAGGCTGCGTACAATGTAAGATCTGAAAAATTGGTCGGATGCTTGACCAACGTGAGATCGGTTACATGTAGTTGATGAGTCGGTTTAGCGCACACAAATAGCTTGCGTGACCAGCGGTGTAGGGCAGGCTGGGCGATGGACGTTTTCGTGGGCAGCGGTTGGTGGACAGCCTGACGTGGAATGCTTTGGCTGCAGCAGGATGTGGACAGGCAGACGTGCAGGACTTGGGCGACAGACAGGAGGTCGGTGGACAAAATGCTTGGGCAGAGGTCGATGCCATGCACGCGAAATGGGCGCTTTCGCCTTCGCTCATACTTTCATGAAAATTCTGGCAGATTGAGGGATATAAATGCATACATATGACCACATACGTTAGTGTCTGTGTGTGTGAAGCGTGCGTTGCCGGCGTCGTTTTCTAACCAGGAGGTTTGTCGATGGTGTTTCACAAATTGAAAAAAAAATTCCACTGCCAGGAGTACGAATTAGCGACTCGTGGTTGGAGTGAGGCCTCCTCGATGATCGCCAGCCGTGTGATTTGCACAAAAAATTGCTGTTTGTACTATGTGTGTGCGCGCTGGTAGATGCTGTCCGTGTGAGAACGCGCCAAAATTCGCCTGCAGACGCCGTCAGCATGTGTGTGTGTGTGTGTGTGTGTTTTGCCAGCGTCATTCGTGTGTGTGTGGGACACACTTGGCCAAAAAGGCTAGAGATGTTGCTGTCGTTGAGTTTCTGGCTGGCTGTTGTCGAAATAGTTAACTTTAGTTAACTTAATACTGTTTGAATTTGTTGATCGAAAGCCGCATGTCGATATGAATCCCACAATGGCGCCACTGTATGGGTGTGTGCGTGTGTGTGTGAATCTGCGGTCGAAATGTTTTACGCATAAGATAATTGTTGCAGAAGTTCGCGTATTCGTTGCTTTCAATCGTCGGAGGTCACCACTTTAGCTACGAGGGTTTAATGTGTAACTAACTTTATTGAATAATACTTAAGCTAACAATATCGTTGAGTTGAACGGAGCGAAGCGAGGCGCCCGGGTGGCACACCGGCGCGAGTCTTCCACTTCTGTGGCAGCCCTGGCCACCTCTGGTCACACCATTTATCGAGCACCATCCCTGACGCGATAGCACAACGACAACACGCGCCATCCCTGGCGCTCAGTTTCTGGCTTGGCTTCGGCCACGCGCCTGCATCGCTCCGTTCGGCTTGACGATAATTGTTAGCTTAAGTTATATTCAATAAAGTTAGTTACACATTAAACCCTCGTAGCTAAACTTCTCTCAATCTCTTGGCGTGTGTGCTTATAATTTTCGCACAAGAGAAAGGGACAGTTTAACGCCGTATCCGCTAGTTATGGCACCAATAGCTGTTGAAGCTGTTACCGGATAAGTTGTGTTATGTCTAAAGAAAGAAAAATACTTTTTATTAGATGTTCCGCCTTCCGCAAAACAGGCTCACACACTACCCGCTGCACCACACCATGCCACATGAATGAGTTTTAACCCAGCCAGCCATATGCGGAGCGCTACAAAGTTGAGTTGAGTGAAAAGGGACTCCCAAAGCAGCACCTAGAAGGAGCGAGCAGGATTGAAAAGGAACCGTCTAGGTTATCTTGGGATGATTTAAGGAGTCCTTTTCAAAAAACCATAGGCAAATAGAGGAGTCCGCACGGAGCCTTGGCGGGTTATCTGACAGAGCATTCTGGGACGCCGAAATCACTCATTTAAGGAGTCCTTTAGGCACATTTTTTTCATTTATACTGAACATGCCCTTTTCGCCCTTTTAGTCTCCCTAGGAGGCTCAGCGCACCGTTCGAAATGTAAAAGAGATATACTCGAACATATCATTTGGATATTTTTTAGATGTAGGCCAATTTTGATACTACATCTTCTGTGTGCCTTCATCAACTCAGCCCGGTCATGCTGATCAAGAATATATATACTTTATGTGGTCGGAGACGCTACCTTGCGCAAGGGTATAAAAATGAGATTGTGCCATCTTAAAGTCGAGTATAAAAGATTATTATCCAAGTTGGTGAATTTGAATTTAAATTGATAATAAAAGTATATTCCTGAGTTGATATTTTCTCGTCTCTGTTGAGTTGTGGCACTGTTTCTCTCGGTTTCGAGACTATTAGATTTAGATTTATTTTATTTTCTTCTTCCTAGTGCTACAAGGAGTTCCTTAAGTTAATGCACTAGTCACAACGACAATTTCTTTACAGAATAATACAAAAAATAAAAAAAAAAAACAAAAAAAACTGACTTAAATTTAATTTACATTAAACATATATATCCCTAATTTTAACATAAATAATTTTTGTTTTTTTGTTTTTATACCCTGTTCCCATTAAAAATGAGAAAAGGGGATCATTTTGTTTGTTTTTATATTGAAAAGTCTACTTATATATTACTATTATTTTTAAAATGTTCCATTAAACTATTAGTAAATTTGTGTGTGCTTGTAGTTGTTTTTAGAGAATGAGGTAGGTTGTTCCAGAGCTGAATAGCATAATAATAAAATTGTTTTTTACAGCTCTCCATGTTGCATCTTAAGGATACCAAGTTGTTTGTTCGTCTTGACGACACAAAATTAAACAAATCAAATAAATATGCGGGTTCCTTAGTAAATATAATTTTGTGCAGTAGTTTTAATACTTTGCCGTGAATCCAATTGTTAAGTGTAGTGACATGCTCAGTACGTCCGAGATTATAAACATACCTAGAAATGTTATTAAATGCTACTTTTATTCTGTTCTGACTAGTCATATCACTGCTGGCAAATATTTCTATTCCATATGTCAGTGTTGGAATTAGGAAAGCTTTTGCGATTAGATATCTAAATTTAGTAGGCAGAAGTGTTTTTGTGTAATTTAGCTGCCTCAACAGACCATACATTTTTCCAGCGGTTTTGTTAATTTGATCATTCCATGTTAGAGTATTATTAAAAGTCAGTCCCAAGTTTTCGGCTCTTTCTACATATTCAATGGTCTGATTATCTATCTTAAGTTTTTGCAAGTTTTCTGTAACGATCTTTCGTTTATAGATAACAATACATTTTGATTTTCTCGGGTTTATAGACAGTCCATTCTTATTTGCCCATTCAGAAACACGTGACAAATCAGAATAACATATATCAATACAATCATAGATTTTACTTAACGGTCGATTAACATACATTTGGACGTCATCTGCATACATATGGACATCACTCGTTAATAAAGATTTGGGAAGGTCATTTGCATAAACGGCAAATAGTAGTGGTCCTAACACTGATCCCTGTGGGACTCCCCGCGTGATTGAAACCAGTTCTGATTCACATCCATTCGCTACTACAGCTTGTTTTCTGCCGCTTAGATATGATTTTATTAACTTCAGAGCAGTCTCAGAAAAATTATTTAAGTATCTAAGCTTAGTTAATAGTGTAATATGCACATATATCGAATGCACACTGTACCTTATACATTGATGCACATAATAAACAACACATAAATATAAATTCCAAGTTCAAGTCATTTAACCAAGTGGCCGAAATCCGAGCCAGCCTTTGTCTGCTAACAGAAAGTGCAAGCGTCAGCATAATTGTCACACGCGGACCTCACATGGTATGAACTCAAGTGTATGTGCATATACTCTCGCGCTCCAGCCTAAGCGAGCATAGCTATATACCTAAGAATATATAACCGTCTCGTCGCTGCCGCTGTCGGCAGCGCAGCTACGAGACTTAGCTCCATTAGCTCCTAAGAACTGATTGTAAAAACAGTATGAAAAAGAGAATAAAACCAATTACAAGCAAGACCTAGTGCGGAAGGATTTACATGGCGACCGTGACAAATATCTTCGACTGAACTGATCTCAATACTAATTATATTTTGTGGTGCTGACAGTTTAGTTGGCAGACACCCGGCTGTTCATGTAGAATTGCTGGGCGGAGAGCAGCAGGGTCAACACATAGATGCAGGCCGCTATCCAACAGTTGTAGGCGTTCTGGCTGTACGCTCTATTGGCTGCTGTATAGAATGCTTCGAGAGAATGATACTCCTCCTCCAATGGCAAATCCTCAATCAGGGCCACACTATTGATGTAAAAGAAGAGGCCCATGAGCACCAGCTGAACAATGCCCCAGACAGAGACAATCAATCCGCATAGGGACAATTTTGGACCACAGATTTTCATTTTGCTGTCTGGTTTTTGGCTTTGATTCGTCCAGGCGGAAAAATGATTAAATGAAAATTCTCCTCGACAAAATTTTGCACTGGAACAACTGGAACTGAGAAGCAGCAGATTGTCAGTGTCCCAACGACGAAATTTACACCTGTGCGATGACCGGCACCGGTACCGCCTGAGCCCATAGGCCCTGGACATCAGCAGCAGCCACCAGACAACAGCCTGTGCAGCCAGCACCGGCGTGCCAAGCCCGACCATTACAAGGGAAGATCCTGCCAGAAGACAGGAGCGAGCAGAATTAAAACTAAGATTATACATTAATTAAATTGAAATTCTACGTCTCTTTGCACTGCGATGCAAACTAAAATTAATACAAATTGTACAAACCAGGCAGTTTCTAGCTGCGGGTTTTCATTTTTTTTTACCTAGGTAGGGAAACCTGTAAAACCACCAAACAAACAAAAAAAAATATACTAATGCCTAAAGAAGGAAAAATTAAGAAAAAAAGGAGAGGAGGCCAGAGAAACTTCCTAAATTTAAAAATTAAAGAATTAAACAGGCAGTTATATGCTACAGGAACAACCCCAGTAAACTGGGAAGAAAATGTACAGATTAAACAAGAATTAGAAAATACATACAGGGAATTAGAAGCTTATAAAAATAAGGAAGACATAATAGAAGCAAGGAAACCAAAGTGCCCAGCAGACTGCAAGGGGCCTTTTGAAAATCCCGGCTGTGAACAGTCATGTATCAGAATGAAAATTAATAAAATATAAATGATAAGCAATTCAATATCAAAAACCGACATTAACTACAATACAGAAATAATACCCAAAATGGGGTTAATTGATACAAAATCAGTGGACTCCACTGCAAACGTAATAAACAAAATCGAATCACAAAGTATTGATTCAAATTTAACAAATATATTATTATCAATAATTGTTTTTATTATGTGCGCATACATTCTGTACAAAGCTTATATGTTCCACAATAAGTGCGTAACAAAAAGAGCCTTAAGCCAAGCTAACGATCTAGACAAGATCTAAAAAAAATTTGGCGCAAACAATTGTTATAAAAATATATTTGAACAAAAAAAAAAAAACAAACCGAAATATACGTATGTATATGTACACAGTACGCTAACATAAGGGAAATGAAAATGAAATAAAAATAAATGCAAAAAAAAAAAATTTAAATATAAAGACAGTATCGGAACAATTTTGGAAAAGGAGTACAATTCTAATAATAGGGAATTATCCATAGATAGATACAAAATCTCTTTTGATAGCCGATAAAACATTTTCAGAAATAGACATTCATCCCGAGATAGGACAAACTAATGTGCAAAAAAAAAAAAAAATTATGCACAAACAAATGAAAAATATATAAAAACTTAGTATGGAATGGGAGCAACTGACTCACCATATCCGTGAAATCAAAGAAATTTTTGATAAGTCTTACAAATGTGTAAGCCAGAATAGGGCAATACAACAGGAAACAGTAAATAAACACGCAAAGATTCTTGTCGATTCTTTCAACGAGGCAAGAATATTAGTGCATGAAAATAGAAAAATAATAAGTACTACGAACTGGTCGAAAATATCGAAATTATTGATCAAGTTACGTTCTAATCTATTAACTGTCAAAGAGAGGTATCATTTAGATATATCAATACCGACTATCCTAAATACCCCTTTGACAATAGATCTGAGTGAAGAACAAGAAACAGCAGAACAGGCAGAAATAGAGTCAACGGAAGATGAAAGTTCCGAATTGAGCGAAGAAGTTGAAATAAAAGAAAAAGATCTACACGATCTAACAATTCCGGCGGTAATAACATTACCAATACAAGAAGAACTAGATTCAGATACCAGCGACATCGAAACAAAAGAAAACATAATGGCAGACCCAGCTGCCCAAAGGGCATATATAAAAGACATTTCAAATTCTATTCCAGAATTTAATGGACAAAAGCTACATCTTCAAAGATTTGTAACCGCTTTGAAGTTAGTGAACTTGACAAAAGGTACATTCGAAGAGTTAGCCGTTGAAGTCATAAAATCGAAAATAATAGGGTCCACCCTATATAAAGTTCAAAACGAGACCACTATTAACGCAATTATACGAAAATTGCAAGACACTATAGTCGGTGAAACGTCCGACGTAGTAAAGGCAAAATTGGCAAAAACTAGCCAAAAGGGCAAAACTGCAGAAAAGTTTACGACAGAAATCGATCATTTGCGGAGGCTATTGGAAGCATCGTATATCGATGAGGGTTTATCAGCTGAACACGCTGATAAATTCAGTACAAAAGAAGCCATCGCTACAATGGTTAAAAATTGTGAACATGGAAAACTCAAAACAATACTTGAGGCTGGAAATTTCACAACAATGAACGAAGCCATCACGAAGTACTTACAATGTAGTACTGAAATGACAGGCAGTCACAATACAATACTGTACACCCGTGGAGGACAAAATTATCGAGGTAATAATTATCGAGGTAATTCTCGCGGAAGAGGCAATGGTCGCGGTTATTATAATAATAATAATTATAATAATAATTACAATCGCAACAACGGCCAGAATTATAACTCCAATAACAATTACAGAGGAAACAATAGAGGTAACGATAGAGGAAACAATAGAGGAAACAATAGAGGAAGTCACAGAGGAAATAACCACCAAAATGGAGGTTACAACCCTTATAATAATAATACCAATAACAACAACAATGTTAGGATAGCCCAAAACGTTCCGGGAAACTCCCAACACCCTTTAGGTACTCAGCAGTAGGAAACAGTAAAATTCACACCATCAATCTCAGCCGAAACATATTCGTAACTTTTATAAATGTAGCAACGGGAAAAGAACTAGTCTTTTTAATAGACACAGGTGCGGATATATCCATATTAAAGGAAAATTCCGATGTTTTTCAACACATCCAAACTAATCACATAATCAATATACAGGGAATAAATCAAGAAGTTACCAAATCAAAAGGGCTAACTTCTATCGAAATACAAACTTCTAAATATATAATTCCGCATGATTTTCATATCGTAGATTTACAATTCGCTATTCCTTGTGATGGAATACTAGGACTCGATTTCATACAAAAATACAACTGTCAATTAGATTGCATGCCACATGAAAACTGGCTTATAATTAGACCAAATAATTTAAAATATCACATTCATGTTCCAATAACATTCAGCCCTGGCAATAACTCCATGATTCTGCCAGCAAGATCCCAAGTTGTCCGAAAAATCGAAATAATCTCAGCAGAAGACAGTGTATTTATTCCGAACCAGGAAATTCAGCAGGGTATTTACATAGCAAATACCATAGCAACAGTCAAAAATGCATTCATAAGACTACTAAATACAACAAATACAGATCAGTTAGTCAGCGTAAACCACTTAAAATATGAATCACTTTCAAACTACGATGTAGTTGAAACAGACTTAGGAAACAGAGAAAAAACTGTATTAACCCAACTTTCGAAAAATTTCCCGCCACAATTTCATAAACAACTAACAACATTATGCACCCAATATAGCGATGTATTCGGACTAGAAACCGAATCGATAACTACAAATAATTTTTATAAACAAAAACTGAGATTGAAGGATGATGAACCAACATACATAAAAAACTACAGAAGTCCTCATAGTCAAAAAGACGAAATTCAAGAACAAGTCCAAAAACTCATTAATGACAAAATAGTCGAACCATCTGTATCACCTTATAATAGCCCACTTTTATTAGTACCAAAAAAGTCACTTCCAAATTCCGAAAAGAAAAAATGGCGATTAGTAATTGACTATCGTCAGATAAATAAAAAACTGTTATCCGATAAATTTCCACTCCCTAGAATTGATGACATTTTAGATCAACTAGGAAGAGCAAAATATTTTTCATGCCTTGACTTAATGTCAGGTTTTCATCAAATTGAACTTGAAAAAAGTTCAAGAGATATAACATCTTTTTCAACAAGCAATGGTTCATATCGCTTCACACGATTACCATTCGGCTTAAAAATAGCGCCAAATTCCTTTCAGAGAATGATGACTATAGCTTTCTCTGGACTAGAACCTTCGCAAGCATTTCTCTATATGGATGACTTAATAGTCATTGGTTGTTCCGAAAAACATATGCTCAAAAACTTAACTGATGTTTTTGAGAAATGTAGGCAACATAACCTAAAGTTACATCCCGAAAAATGTTCATTTTTTATGCATGAAGTCACTTTTCTGGGACATAAATGCACAGACAAAGGAATCTTGCCCGACGACAAAAAATACGACGTCATTCGAAATTATCCAGTCCCACATGATGCGGACAGCGCTAGAAGATTTGTTGCATTTTGTAATTATTACAGACGGTTTATAAGAAATTTTGCCGACTATTCTCGCCACATAACAAGATTATGTAAGAAAGATGTAAAATTCGAATGGACAACTGAATGCCAAAACGCCTTCGAACATCTAAAATCGGCACTAATGAACCCAACTATTTTACAATATCCAGATTTCAGCAAAGAATTTTGCATAATTACAGATGCTAGTAAGCAAGCATGTGGAGCAGTCCTAACTCAAAACAAAAATGGACTCCAGCTTCCAATTGCATACGCATCAAGATCTTTTACAAAAGGCGAAAGCAACAAAAGTACAACAGAACAAGAACTATCAGCTATTCATTGGGCAATAACACATTTCAGGCCATATATTTATGGTAGACACTTCACCGTCAAAACAGATCACAGAGCACTTACCTACCTATTTTCAATGGTAAACCCTAGTTCCAAACTAACACGCATGAGACTTGAATTAGAGGAATATAATTTTACAGTAGAGTATCTAAAGGGCAAAGATAATTATGTAGCCGATGCGCTATCAAGAATTACTATCACGGACTTGAAAAATATTCAAACAAATAATAAAATTCTGAAAGTCACTACCAGAAACCAAAGTAAACAGAAAAACTCCTGCGCAGGAAAAGAACAAGTAGATTTGCATAAGCAAACTCAAAATAAAGCTTCTCAGCCCAACGTATACGAAGTCATTGTAAATGATGAGGTACGAAAAGTAGTGACCTTGCGAATAACGGATTCACTATGTTTACTAAAACATGGAAAAAAAGTTATGGCAAGAATTGACGTTAGCGATATGTACACCAATGGAATTCTCGACTTAGGTCAGTTCTTCCAAAGGCTTGAAAAAGAAGCCGGTATACTAAATATTAGCCAACTCAAAATGGCACCGAGCGAAAAGATCTTTGATACGATCTCAATAGAATCTTTCAAAATAATGGGCAATAAAATATTACAATCTCTAAGAGTAGCGCTACTCAAGCCGGTGACCATATTATCAAATAATAAAAAAGAGAAAGAAGCAATACTGTTTACATTCCATGACGATCCAATACAAGGAGGTCATACGGGCATAGCTAGAACATCAGCTAAAATAAAAAGGTATTATTATTGGAAATCCATGACAAGAGATATAACAAACCATATAAGAAAATGTCCTAAATGCCAAATGTCAAAAACGACTAAACATACAAAGACTCCATTAACTATAACTGAAACGCCACAAATGGCTTTCGCAGGGGATAATTGTGGACACGATCGGTCCACTTCCCAAATCTGAACAAGGAAACGAATATGCAGTAACCCTAATCTGCGATTTAACAAAATACCTAGTAGCAATACCCATTAAAAACAAAAGTGCAAATACAGTAGCAAAAGCTATATTCGAAGATTTTATTCTAAAGTACGGTCCAATGAAGACGTTCATTACGGACATGGGAACAGAATATAAAAATTCAATAATAGAAGATTTATGCAAAAATTTGAACATTAAAAACATAACTTCTACCGCACATCATCACCAGACTGTAGGAACCGTGGAGCGAAGCCACAGAACACTTAATGAATTCATTCGATCATACATCTCAGTTGACAAAACAGATTGGGATGTATGGCTCCAATACTTCGTATATTGTTTTAACACAACCCCCTCTATGGCGCATGACTATTGTCCATATGAGTTAGTTTTTGGTAAAACTTCAAATTTGCCTAAACACTTTAATAGTATAGATAAGATAAAACCACTGTATAATATAGAAAACTATGCTAAAGAATCAAAATTCAGACTAGAACAAGCATTTAAGAGAGCTAGGATTATGTTAGAATCCCACAAGCAAAAACAGAAAATAAACTACGACAAAAATACTATAAATCTTGAGTTAAAAATAGGAGATCAGGTTTTATTAAAAAATGAAACAGGACATAAGCTAGATTTTAAATATACTGGACCATATAAGGTAGAACATCTAGGAGATAGAGATAACATAACTATATCAGATAATAAAAATAAAAAACAAATAGTACATAAAAATAGGTTAAAAATTTTTATTTCATAATCATTTCTTTTCTCTTATAAATATATCACGTATGGCCATACCTAAAATAAGAAGCCCCCATACACAACACAAAAAAAAAATATATATATATACATAAAGTAAAAAAAAAAAAAAAAAACATACTTTACATAAAATACGAAAAATAATTAGAATAAACAAATATTTGGAATATAGCAATATTTTCTGATTCGAAAAAAAAAAGAAAAAAAAATATATAAATAAAAACACAAAAGAAAAATATCTCTTCATATTACACATAGATATACTAAGAAAATAACTTCATTATATTACGTTATTTTTCAAAAGAAGGGAGATGTAATATGCACATATATCGAATGCACACTGTACCTTATACATTGATGCACATAATAAACAACACATAAATATAAATTCCAAGTTCAAGTCATTTAACCAAGTGGCCGAAATCCGAGCCAGCCTTTGTCTGCTAACAGAAAGTGCAAGCGTCAGCATAATTGTCACACGCGGACCTCACATGGTATGAACTCAAGTGTATGTGCATATACTCTCGCGCTCCAGCCTAAGCGAGCATAGCTATATACCTAAGAATATATAACCGTCTCGTCGCTGCCGCTGTCGGCAGCGCAGCTACGAGACTTAGCTCCATTAGCTCCTAAGAACTGATTGTAAAAACAGTATGAAAAAGAGAATAAAACCAATTACAAGCAAGACCTAGTGCGGAAGGATTTACAATAGTATATCGTGGTTTACCGTATCAAAGGCCTTACTATAGTCAAGAAGGGTTAGAAAAGTCACATAACTGTCATCCAATTTTTGTCGTATATCCTCAACTACTTTTATTATTGCTGTTGTGCAGCTTCTATGTTTGCGAAAACCAGATTGCCTGTTATCGAGTAACTTATTTTCTTCAAGAAAGCTGTTAATTTGTTTGGCCATCAACTTCTCAAACACTTTTGAAAGAAATGGCAGTATGGATATTGGCCTGAACTCATTCGAAGTCTTTGGTATTGGGATAATTTTCGCTATTTTCCAGTTGTCTGGGTTATATACGTTATATGCGTTATATGCTGTAATATTTTGGGGAGCAGCATTGAAAGAAATTTTGGATCCAGTCTGTCCAGTCCGATTGCATTTGACTTAATATTAAGGAGAGACTCTAGGACATCACATTGATTTACACATACAAAGTTAAAGTAATTATCACAGTTAATTGGAGGTGTGTTCAGGTACAGATTGCATGGAGTTTCTGGTATATTTAATTGCACAAATTTCCTATTAAGGGTATTAACGTCAATACCGTCTGTGATAACAATATCCTTAATATTTTTCCATGTTTGACTAGTGGATATTGCACTATTTAGCTTATGTGTGTAGTATGTACGTTTTGTATTGCAGATCAGGTTGTTTACTATGCGTCTGTAGTTTGAAAATTGAGTATATAGTTGTTCAATCTTGTACTTCTTCCACTTTAAATATGCCTTATTTCGTTTTAGTATTCCATCTTGTATGCGCTTATTAAACCAGGGCTTATCCTTGGGTCTAATTATCTTACTTTTAAACGGTACGAACGTATTATATAAATAGTTAATATTCATGTTTAGACGATTTAGTCGTTCATCCACTGATGGAGTCAAGTAAATGCTGTTCCAGTCACAAAGTTCAAGTGCATTGTTTAATCTTACATAGTCAATGTCTCTAAAGTTCCTATAACTAATCACTTGGTCATTTTTTTCAATTAATACGTCATATGTTAGATATATTAAATCATGCTTTGAGAAATTCGGTACTGAGACTTGGTCATATAATAAAATTTTATCGGCATTGCTTACAAAAAACACATCCAGAAGGGTGTCATTTGTTTTGGTATAGTGAGTGGGAACGCTAGAATTTACTAGATGTAATCCTAAGGCTTGCATTTCGTTGTACAGTGGCTGCTCCTGGAGCATATTGCTGTTTAAGTCACCCGTTAGTATAACGTCTGTATAAGTTTAAGATTGATTAATTTCTCTGTATGGTCCAAATGGTGAAGTAATCTTATCTTGACCTTATCATATCTAAATCAGTGCCCGGCGCTTCCCTATCTATCTGAGGCAGCGACGTCGACACACCGACAGTATACGAGCTTATATTGCAATCTTTAGCAACAACAACGAAATGCGAAATAAACTTCCTGTTAGTGGCTTAACACACACACGAAACGCTAAAGTGAGCATGTGTGTTCTGCCGGCTCCTGATCTAAAGTATCACTTGTTTGGTTAGTTGATAAGAATAGAGCACTATTTGGGTCAGTCTTAACCACTTCATTCGATATAAAGTGCATGCACAGTGGGCGGAAGACTAATTATTTTGCATACTTAGGGCTAACGAAGGAAAGGAGAAGTTACAATTGGTGAAATCTGGTGATCAATTGTAAATCATTAAACTGAGAAAAATTTTTTTCTACATTTCATAAATAATGCTACAAATAAAATCTATTTCTGTTCTTGCTTCGGCAGAACATATACTAAAATTGGAACGATACAGAGAAGATTAGCATGGCCCCTGCGCAAGGATGACACGCAAGCTTTCGAGCTATCCCGACCTCGCCGACTAAAATGGTGCTAGCCGAAGCTGGCTTACCCTCAATAGAAGACCGAGGTCGGGACTCCACTTTAAGACTTATTCCTAGACTGCTGCTGAGCTCCAACAAGCGTATTAACGCTATTGTCCAAAATTCAATAAAACGGAAATGGAAACCCAAAAAAACAATCATTGATCTTTAAATGCCTTCATTTAGCTCGTTTTTTGGACCTGAAACCCCAAATCAACAATTCTACAATCAAACAGGACCCCCACGTGGCTGATAAATTCTAATGCATTTATAACTGAACTCGGAAGTCCACAGAAAAAACCACACCAATCCAGCATCTTACCGACAACTCTTTAACCCATTCGACCCCAGCGTTGCCTGTGAGCAATTTCAAATGTTTAACGGCTAACGGTAATCGTTTCGTCTATTATTGTCTGCTCATTCTTCGACATAACGGTGCTTGTATGTGTGTACTCATAATGTGATAAAAAAAAAATCGAATTTGCACATCATTTGACGAAATTTTTTTCAACAGACTAGACGTGCGTCGTGAAAAAAATTGTTGTGAAATTCTGAAGAATATTTAAAGTGACTGATTTACTCATAAAATATATATAAAAAGGCTAAAAGTATACATGAAATATTGTTAATCAATGAATAAGCAAAACTTTGCTAAGATTTAATTTAATTAATTTTCAATAATAACGAGGTGACGAATTTTCAAAGTTGTAAAGTTGCTTGTGGGCAACTTTGGGCCATTGCAATACACAATATATATACACCATAGTATGAGACCAAAAGAGAAAGGTTTATCAAATGATGACATTGAGAGGATTATCAACTTCGATTGGGATGCCTCCACTGACGAAGAAAGTGGTGATGAAATGGAAGATATCTCTGCAGTGCTGGAGAAGAATTTAAAGATATCGTGGACAAAGGAGAATCAATAGAGATTGAATATATTGACAACTTTATCAAAGAACAATGTAACCAGGAACCTAGTGCTGTGGCTAAGAGTTGCTTTGAAAAAGTTGATCCCAAGACATTAAAATGGAGAACAAATCCATTTGAAGCTCCAAAAAGTATTTGGGAAGCAGACGATAAACTCCAAGTCGGTAGCGTGATGACACCTGTAGAATATTTCTGCACCTTTTTTGATATCAAAGTAATTGACTTGATAACAAATCAAACGAATTTGTATGGGTTGCAAGAGCACGGCATAGAGCTTCAATGCACCGGAGATCTTATCAAGCGATATATTGGAATTTTGTTATACTTGGGAGTAATAAAAGTTCCGCAACTGAAAATGGCTTGGTCAAAAGAGTTAAAGCTTACTGCTATATCAGATTCAATGCCACGAGGAAGGTTTGAAAAAATCAAACAATGTTTACATTTCAACGATAACACTAAACAATCCAAAAAAGGAGATGTGAATTATGATAAGCTGTACAAGATACGCCCTTTACTAGACATTCTCAAAGAAAGTTTCGGTAAACTACCCCAAGAAGAGCATCAAAGCGTTGATGAGCAAATCATTGCGTACAAAGGTATTCAAATTTAAATTTTATTAGAAAATATATCTTCAATTTAAATTTTGTTTCCAGGTCAATCGTCATATAAGCAATACAATCCAGCTAAGCCTCACAAATGGGGTCTGAAAATGTTTACTCGTGCTGGAACATCTGGATTAGTTTACAACTTTACGCTGTATGTTGGTGAAGGCACCTGCCCTTGTTTTGGATTGGGAATATCATCGGATGTAGTATTATATAATATTTAGCAAAAGGGCTTCCCGAAGGCAAACCTTTCAAGCTTTATTTTGACAATTGGTTTACGTCAGTTAGTCTTTTGATTGCATTGAAGGAAATGGGCATATTTGCAACTGGAACTATCCGCAAAAATCGCATAAGCAATTGCCAACTTCTTTCAGATGCAGAATTGAAAAAACGTGGAAGAGGATCTTTTGATACAAAATATGAAGTTAACAAAAATCTTGCATGTGTTAAATGGTTTGACAATAAGTCAGTTCAACTTCTATCTTCGTGTGAAGACCATCAACCAGTTGGGATATGCAAACGATGGAGTCCAAAAGATAAAGCTTACATTGATGTAGCAAGGCCTGCTATTGTAGCTTCGTATAATAAGGGTATGGGAGGAGTCGATTTAGCGGACATGCTCATGGAGTTGTACAAAGTCAACCACCGTTCCAGAAAGTGGTACATGAGAATTTTTTATTGGTGCTTGGGAACATCAATGACAAATGCATGGCTACTGTACAGAAAGCATTTTCAAATGATAAACCCGAACCAAAAGTATATGCCGCTTATAAAATTTCAAATGGAAGTTGCTCATGAGCTGCTACAATGTACTGACTCTACTTTGTTCGAAAAAAAGAGAGGTCGGCCATCAAATGCGCAAAGAGAAAGCTCAGTCATATCCTTGGGGTCTCCATCAAGCAGTGTGTCTTCGAATCAATCCAAAAAATATAGGTTTCAGCCCGATCCTACAACTTCTCTGCGTTACGATAAATTGGAACATTGGGTGGTATTTGCTGAAAAAGGACGTTGCAGATTGTGCAAGACAGGTACTCCAATGTCGAAATGCAATAAATGTAAAGTCCACCTTTGCTGCAACAACAATAAAAACTGTTTTATAAGTTACCATACTTAAATTTGTAAAATAAATGAAATTCACTGTCACCTAAAGATTTTTCTTTTAGTTTACCACCATTGCCCAACGTTGCTCACAAGCAACTTCCGGTAGCGCCAAAACTAGTGGGCGTGGCGCCTTAAAATTTTTGCTCAAATACTTCTCAGGCCAATAAAAAACGAATAGAATAAAACAAAAATTTTTAATTCTACAGGGAAAAAGTTGGGGTCGAAAGGGTTAAAGAAGTGACTAGTAGAGAGGAACTGAAAAGTACCACCTTTATTTTCACTGACGGCTCCAAATCAGCCGCTGACACTGCATATGCTGTCGTCGAAAATCCAATTACAACACTAATATCTGCTCGGATCAACAACTTCTGCTCCATATGCACAGCCGAAGTCTACGCGATTTTACAGGCAACCAAATACGCATCAAAACAAAGGAAACCCCACGTTATCTGCACAGACAGCATGTCTTCTATAGCTGCAGTTAAAAACCCAAATAACACACATATTATATAATAGCCTCTCAAATCAGAGACATCCCTTGAGATAAAGTTGAATAATATGGAATTTGACTCTTGGCAGGTAGCTTGGATTATATCTTTTCTAAGAAAACGCATTCTAGTTAAAGGAAATAGTAAGCTTGAGGTTGACAGAGGAGTTTGTCAGGGTAGTTGTCTGAGTCCCACACTTTTCAACATTTATACTGCTGATCTGCATAATCTGAACGGTACGAATAGCGTTTTGTACCAATATGCGGATGATTTCTTTCTAGTGTGCTTTCACAAGGATCTCAGTCAGGCCAGAGATATCTTACAGCGTAGTATGATCCTTTTTGAAGAAGAATGTAGATTGATAAATTTATCCATCCAGTGTGATTCACTTTAATAATCGTAGAGTACAATTGAACATTTCTCATCAGGGGATATGTATCAAGGAGGTAGATCAAATAAGATATCTTGGTAGAGTAGTAGCAGCAAACAACTCAGCGTGCTCTCATGTGGATAAGGCTATATCAGACTCAAATAGAAGTTGCGCTTTTTTGGGGTTGCTTAGTGGTTGTAGATTCGGGGTTAATCCGGAGAAAAGTCTAATTTTGCATAAAGCGTTTGTAAGAAGCAGGCTTAAATACGCATGCTCCTCCTTCAGCAACCTGTCTAAAACTACAATGGATAAAGTCAAAGTTCATACAAAACAACAGGCCCTAGGGCTTATCAAATGTACTCCAGTCCCGGTTATCTATCATATGGCTGCTGAGCTGCCTCCTGAATACAGGTACAAATTCCTCACTGCTAAAGAGTTAGCCAAATCGTTCGCATACAATTTACCAATATGTGATACAATTAGGGAAAACTTAGGAATAAAAACTAGCTACAGTAGGGTTTATAGGGAGTTTGAAGAAATCTTAGAACGCATAGAAGGAGTAGGATCAGGAAGTATACAATGTAAAAAGCTAAAAGTAGACACAGACTTTTTTAAGGGAACAGCCAAAAACAAAAGATCCATTAGCGAGACATTTATCCGTATTCTCTTCCAAGAAAAAGCTGTTTATCTTAAAAGTAGAGGTTTCAACTTGTATTATACAGATGGTTCAGTGCGGCATTCTTAGAAGACAACTCAGGGTTTACAGCTAGCTATTATACAGATAAAATTCTATCATCTCTCTCGTCTGAACTGATTGCTATAGAGATAGCAGTAGACCATGACATTTCTAGAAATTTTTCTCATGTTGCCATACTCACAGACAGCAAAAATGGTGCGAACCTGTTAGGAAAGGAAGAGCAATGTAATTACATAGCAAAAAACATAAGACAGAAAATTCAGAATCACATGAGGATACTTGCAGCGGAAATCCATTATATCCCTGGACATATGGCAATAGAGCAAAACGAGATTGTGGACAGAAAGGCAAAGGATGCTTCACAAGAAGGAAATTTTTATGGCAATGAAATGGAGCTTAAAAGATGCAATCTGCAATATATATATAGAAGTATCAAGGACGACTGGGAAGAAGAATATGCTGACTTTGTAGCTGTGATCTCTTTCCACCTACGATCAACAAACCTTGGTTCAAGGATAAAAGGTGCAAATACAAACCAAAGGAAATAAAACTAATAAACAGACTGTTAAGTGGAAATGCCTTCGATAATTACACACTAACAAAGATGCATGTGAAAAACGATAACAGATGCAATACTTGCGATGAATTCGATGACGCTTAGCCCATAATCTTTAACTGTGAAAAATATCGCACGACAAGACAACGCTTCCCATCGCTAATTTTGTACAACAATATATACACGTTCTTTAAACAAACAAGCAAGAAAGTCGGTCAAGCCCGACTATAACATACTCTGCACTCTTAATGTCGCAGCTCGCATTTGGTCACCAGTCAAACGGCCAGTTAACACACAACGCACAACGCAGTGCGCTCTCTAAGTCTCTCTCTCTCTCTCTTTCTCTCTCACTAAGATTGCTTCTGCTGAACGCAATGCTTAGGTTATGGGTGGGGTTGGTGGGGTTTGTTAACTGACCGTTTTTTGCTCATAACTTGAGTATCGTTCATCCGATCTTTATCATTCCTTCAGCAAATCGATAAATAATTTTGAGTACTAGATATCTCTAGAAAGTACGAACCATCTATCATCAAAACTGTAGGAGATATGAGGTTTTCTCCAAATTGCGGGGGCGTGAGGGGGCGTGGCAAAAATTGAAAATAAACTTGATCTGCGTGCAGACAATAGGAGTCTACATTTCAAATTTGGTTGCTCTAGCTCTTCTAGTCTCTGAGATCTAGGTGTTCATACAGACAGACGGACGGACGGACAGACGGACATGGCTATATCGAATCGGCTGTTGATGCTGATCAAGAATATATATACTTTATATGGTCGGAAATGATTCCTTCTGGCTGTTACATACATTTGCACGACTTTAGTATACCCTTTTACTCTACGAGTAACGGGTATAAAAACTGGAGTTTAAAAGATCTCAATAATTTATGAAAAGACGTCATCTTTTAAGTTTATATGTATTAATCTTACAAAAAAAAAACTGGAGTTAAAAGGTTTCATTTATTTATGAAAGGAAATCGTTCAATTTGTATTACTCATGAACAAATTTTGAATCTGTAAGCTCTAATTAATTGATAATAGTTAAATTATTATTTAATATAAGTTATTAAGCTTTCTTCTAGTTTTTATTTAAATAAATGGAGCTAATATACGTATGTTTATTCTCTGTTTTTCATTCATTTAATTGCATGTGGAGAAACCGATATTATCGATAATATCGACTTTTTGTCTAAAAACTATCGAAAAAATCGAATAGCGTCACCATCGATAATTTTGCAGCCCTAGTACAGAGTATGCTATAGTCGGGCTTGACCGACTTTCCTTCTTGTTTTGTTTTACGAAGAATACTTCGTCAACACTGAAAATTATAAATAACCAGTTAATCTCATGAACTGGGTCTGGGCTGGTGATGTCAGCTTATTTCCTCTTAGTACATTTTGTTGATGGGGATGAAACCCCTAAATATCTACTGTGGAAAAGCGTTTAAAGTTCATCCAACTCAAATTCTTCTCTGTAAATGTTATAATTATTTGGGGGGCCACGCGAACCATTGTTTTGTTCCGACCAGAGTTCCAACAAATGGCTTGTAGAAACTACATTTGACACCTCTCTTTACTGCAATTCAATGTGTTATTATTGAAATTATTTATAGCTCATGAAAAGTTAATAACAAAGTATAAATTAATTGCAAATTTCCAATTTTTGCCATTTGGCGCACCCTTAAGTAGTGATTACCAATTTGTCAACTTGCCAAAAATGATCGACTATCGAATAAAAACTATAAAAAAGGTCGAATGGCAAACGAGTAATGTGATTACATATTATCAAAATGCACTTCTTTGGCATTTCAAGTGCGGAATATAAAATTGTATGCGGAAAAATTTACATTTTGTCCAAAATGCGAAAATACAAAATGCAGTTGTGGTGAGATTGTTATCTCTGTGTGGTCAAAATGGGGAAGTAATCTAATCTTGACTTTATCATATCTAAGTTGATAAGAATGAATTTGTTGGGGGTAGATTATCTAAGATGCACAGTGGGCGAAAGCAAATTTTAAAAAAATTTTACTACTAATCTAACTATTTCCATAGTTGTGGATGATGTTCTGTTTGCCTCAACTTGCCTGTCTGTAAGACAAGAAGATAAAAGGGAGAAGTAAAAATCGGTGAACCAGTGCAAAAAACTAAACTCAAAAAACTTATTATCTACGATCCAGAAATCGAAAACCTTAAAGAACAAGATAGAAAGTCTGCCAAGCCCGAGTAAAGCATATTCTGTACCCCCAAAGTTTGTATGTATCTGGTCAACATGAGTTAGAAGGGTTGAAGGGTTGCAATATTATTCAATAGGTTTAATTTCTTCTGCTTTTGATTCTGCCTATGCTTCGGAAAAAAAAACAGAAGTCGCAACAAAATCAAAAGCAGAAAACGATTATTCAGAAAAATAGAAGCAGCAGAGGTCGCTTTATGATGTTAAAACAAATGCACACAAGCGATATATTCGAAATTCTGTTTGGTTCTGTTTTTGTTGAAATTTTACAAATGGCTTGGTTTATTTAAGCTGTGACCCACTGTACATAAGATACGAAATGTGACTCACTTTGTATGAAAAGACATATTAAAAATTGCAGTTGAGCTACAAGATATTAGTTCTACCTAACATGTCGTACCTTGCAGGTTGAGAGCGTTCAATTGTAGTCAAGTAAATCTCACCATCGCCTTGTTATTTATTTCTCTATCTCAACAAAGTGTGAACCTTCAATTTCAAATGGAAATAATTAAAGTAGTTTCAATCAATCCAACCACCTTAACCAATATTAATTAAACTTCTTCTTTAGGAAATTGGAATAGGAGCTTTTGGTAGGGTCTATAAAGCTGTGGTGGATGGTGAGATAAGGGCAGCCAAGACATGTGAAGCGAGCATTATTGATAAGGAAACTGCACAGCTTGAACGAGTGAATCATATAAATATTGTGACTGTATTTGGCATTCAACTGCATGAAAATGTACCGTACTTGATCATGGAGTATATGGAGGGTGGTTCCATGAAGGATTTGCTAAAATCATCAAAATACTTTAAAATGACAGATGTGATACTTTGGTTTAGCCAGGTGGCCGCTGTGAGTTATATGGAGACTTTTCTAGTATAAATTGAAATTATAGAGTTGGTTTTTTCAGGGTTTGGCCTATTTGCATGCCATGACACCCCAGCCAATGTTGCATCGCGATATAAAGCCGCACAATATACTATTGTCGTTGGATTTGCAACTGGCAAAAATTGGAGATTTTGGCACGTCCAGAGATTTATCCAGCACAATGACCAATAATACCGGCACTGCTCTCTATATGGCGCCAGAGGTTTGCTGTCGTCTGCCTGTGACTCACATTTCTATACATTTATTTCTATTTAGGTTTTTGAATCCAGAAAATACACCGAGAAGTGCGATGTGTATAGCTTTGCGATTACTTTATGGGAAATGTTGGCACGAAAGCAGCCTTTTGCAGAGTACGACACTGCACAAATGATTCAAATGGCTGCACATTCGGGTATGTACAATTTGATTATAAACGAATAATTTAAACCAAATATTCTCACCTTAGGCAAACGTCCTTCATTCGAGGGTTTACGCTTTCACAATATATTAAACGATTTGCTAAGCTTTTGCTGGCACAAAGATCCAACTGCACGTCCACCAATGGAGATTGTTTTAAAAGTTTTACGCAACACTTTAAAACTTTATAAAGAATTTGAAATGTCTACGGATTTGCTAGCGGGCAATGTGGTTGGACATTTGGATGAGCAAATGTTTCTATCGGCAGAACAAACAGTACGCAACTTTTTGGCTAATATTCAAAGGAGCAACACCAATATGGAAATGGATCCGCAATATTATAATGACCTAATGTCCAATATAATTCTTTTAAAACTGAAGGGTTTACCCTTAATTGGCATTGTCGACGACAGCAAATACAACGGCAAAATCCCCAAAGATCAATGGACTTCCGTAGAAAATGCATTCGCTGGTATGGGCTGGGAGTTTCAATATCACGATTACAAATATGCCGGCTTAGGTTGCTTGAGAAACAGCGTAAAGCTACTGTTCTTCGAGAACAAGGAATCGCTGGAGTTGTTTAAAATCGCATTTGCCAAGATTGGCGAAGTTTGCCCGGGTGCGCAATTGCGTATGGTAGAGTTCGAGGATTTACGTTTGAGACCAGAGGCCACAGCCTTGCTTCCCAATGTACCCTCTGACCCCAAATCGATTCTAGAGACGATAAGTAAATGGAATCCACAAGTGCACACATATAATTGGAAGGTGCTTGAAATAGAGGAATGCCCCCAAAGCCAAATACAAGTGATATTTCAGCTAGACATTAATTCGGTGGAGCATCTAAGCAAGTGCAACGGCATTTTGAACTACGGTTGTAAGACGGTTAGGCTAAGTGTGTTCGAATGTGATACACATTGGTCAGAACTTTGCCTTGACAATTCAGAGATGATATTGTTTGTTAATTCAACCGAAAAATCTAAGAATTTGTTTAAATCTAATTTTATAACAAAACTATTTAAATAAGACAAGTGCAACTGAACAATAAAGAGCAATTGAAGAAGAACTCATCTGCACTCCATTCTCACACTTTCCACCTAGCATGCAGCTCATTTCCCACAGTTCAAACTGATTGCAACTAACAAATCTCAGGCCACCAAATTGCCGCCACAGCGTTTATCTACACTTAGAAAATTATTTTTCTATATTTACGAAAATCGCCCAAAAATTAAGAAAAAAAATTTCTATATTTAAGAAACATTTGTCTGAATTTTGGTAAAGTTGCCCCAAAAATGAATATTTTAGAATATAATTTTCAGCCTAGAAACTTTTCTGTGAATTTGGGCAATTTTGCCTTTAATTTTAGAAAATATTTGTTAAAAATTTAGGGCCCAACAATTAAGAAAATAAACCCTAAAACCCTTAAAATGTTGTCGCTCGGTTTTAACGACGAAGGCACATTCGCAATGCCTGAAGAGTGCAGAGGTATTGAGCAAGTTTTTGTTTAGCCTTCACATGCGTTACACCATGTAGTAATCCATTAAAGCAGGGGGGTGCCCAGAATGTGTTGATGGCCGCGTGAGCAACAACAACTACAAGAAATAGAAAGAGCAACCAGATTTTTGTTTGTGTGTGTGGCGGCGTAAATAGCGAAAAACGTTCGGCCACTGGGAGCGAGGCTAACGAGGCCAATCGGTAAACTACGCTCACTACGCACGCATAAGCAACATTGTTGTTGCGTTCGAGTTTGTCAGAGATAAAGGAGAGAGAGAAGAGAGTCACGGAAGTAGTTGTTGTTGCAGGTCTGCATGCGCCAACAACAAATCCTTCGCTCGGAAAGAAATAGAGGAGAGAACGCATATGAAATTGTGGTTGCTTTACGTAGCCCATAAAGGCCATACGCGCCTGCTATACCATTGCGTAAATATATAAAAATAAATAAGTCTTAAATCGTAGCTGGCTTATCGACAAAGACTTTTGACTTCACGTATCGCCACAGGAAAAAGTCCAGGGGTATGATATCACATGACCTAGGCGGCTAGTTGACAGGTTCGAAACGCAAAATAAGCTGCTCACCGAAATGATTTCTTAATAAAGCCATTGTTTCGCCCGCTGTGTGTGCCGTAGCAGCGTCTTTTTGAAACCAAATGTCGCCGACATCAAGAGCTTCAATTTCAGGTAACAAAAACTCAACTTATCATGGTGCGGTAGCGTTCGCCATTGACGGATATGTTCTGTCCGGCCTCATTTTTAAGCAAATACGCGCCGATGATTCTAGCAGCCCATAAACCACACCAAACAGTACATTTTTGTGCATGTAACGGTAGTTCGAGAGTCTCTTCGTGTTGCTCATCAGCCCAAATGCGACAATTTTGTTTATTGATCGCATACACACACACACACGCGTGCGGATACACAGACACACACGCGCTCACACGCGGCCTGTTGACTGCATACCGGCCCCCCCCTCCCCCGCTCCCATAAGCTTAATTGCTTAATAACTTTTGTGTTTTTGCTCGTATCTTATTTTCCTTTTGAGAGTAGTTAGATATAGGGCACCAGGTTGTAACTTTAAAATTGTGGCTGTGACAGTTTTTTGCGGTTTAAGAGGGGAGGGGGGAATATATTCAAAATCTGAAACAAACTTAATCTGGGTACGGTATACACCTATGTGCATGCCAAAATTTGTGTCTCTAGCTCTTCTAGTCTCTGAGATCGACGCGTTCATACAGACAGACAGACAGAGGGACAGACGGACATGGCTATATCGACTCGGCTGTTGATGCTGATCAAGAATATATATACTTTATATGGTCGGAGAAGCTTTCTTCTGGCTGTTACATACATTTGCACAACTTCATGATCCCCTTTTCCCATTTTTAATGGGAACAGGGTATAAAAAGGGTGTCGGAATGCTTTCGTAAAATTTCGACAGGCCTCTTATGCTCGGTCGAACTCAGACAAACTAAAATCTCCGTTCCTGGAAAACGTCGGAAAACTAATGCGCTGCTAACTTAACCGATTCAATTGTATTTTTTCCGACACCTACCCATCGAAATGTCATCAACCATGTGTGGCGCAAAAAAAAAACAAACAAAATAAAAACAGATTATCGCAATTCGACTCTGACGAAAAGATTGCGCTAATTTTGGCAGTCCATATACATCCCATCCTGTATGATTTGAACCCATAAAAAGCATTTCGATGTAGTTTTTTTTGTATAAAAAGCATGGGAAGCTGTGGCTGCAGAGGTCAGAAAAGATAGTGAGTCTTACTAAGAATGACGTGAAATATTGTAAAATATAAGAAATATATATTTCAGCAGATGATTGATGAAGATGGCGTGAAAGTCTCTGCGGGACAGCTACCGCTACCAAGAAAGAAGCTACCTCGCCTATACGCAGCCAAAAGTGGGTGTCGACTGGCAATTTGCCCAGTATATGCTGGGGTCTTAGTTATATTTTGCCATTTTTTATAATTAAATACTTTAATTTCAATTAAAATGTAAGCAAAACAACAGCTGACAATGCAGTGTGGCCGTTTCACATTTTGTTGTATTTTGATGAACAGTGGTGTTTTGGCGTTGAACAGTCACACTACACCTTACGCTACGCCAAAGAACTAAGAACAGATTACCCCCCTGAATAAAGCAATACAGTAAAAACTCGATTGAGCCGCCAGTCTTGTACTTTCTGGGTGGACTCAAGGGAAATTAGTGTACAGCAACCACAGACTATTATGTTCAAAATGGTGAAGTATCTTATCTTATATTAACCTTATTATATCTAAATTATAACTTAATTGGGTAAGTTGATAAGAATGCATTTATTAGGGACTGGATTAATTAAGTGATTCATTATAAAGTAGATGCACAGTGGGTGGAAGAACATTTTAAAAATATTCTACTTCTCAAATTATTTCCATACTTATGTATATCTGATGTTCTTTTTGAAAGTCAAGCCAGTGCAATTCATCACACTCAGAAAAATTATTTTCTACGTTTCAGAAAACGAAAACCTTAACGAACAAGAAAGAAAGTCGGTCGCAAAGCCCTCTGTACCCCCAAAGTTTGTACACTCAAAAAAACACACCAATCCCAATCGGTACTGAAAACAACGTCATCCTGTATATTCTTGACCCGTTCCGAAAAAGGATTGAGTTGATCCGACTTTTTTGATCCTAAAAATGATTACATTTATCCCGGGGTAATCTTAAAAAAGATTGACTTAAGCAAAAAATTCGAGAACAATATAATCTCAATCCAGAATTTTGTTAAGCATTTTCGAAATTGTTTTTGAGCTCAATATGTAATATTGATTTGATCCCAGGAAATATACCTCTCTTCTTCCTTTCCTCCGCCATATTCCATAGGACATCCTTATACACTTCAAGACCCATACCAATTATTTCGAATTGAATTAAGACCGCGGTCGGTGGTTTAATTGCATTCTGAATAATGAACTTAGACCGCCATCACAAAATAAAATTAGACCGCGCGATCTAGTTCTTTAATGTTTGTTGTTTGCACGGATTGTGGATAGATACTTTTAAACTCTTTTGCACACCCGGCGTAGACAAAATTTTTTTTTTAAAATCGCGCGGTTTTTTTTTTACGTATATTTCATTTCATTTTGTGATGGCGGTCTAAATTCATTTTGCAGAATGAAATTAAATCATAAATCATAATCATAAATCATTTGATGGTCGCGGCCTAAATTCATTTTGCAGAATGAAATAAGACCGCCATGCAAAATGCACCGCGGCCTAAATTCAAGCGGTTTAATTTCACAGAGCCTTTCGTAACCTATTTTTATACCCTTGTAGAGGGTATATTAAAATTGTCCAGATGTTTGTAACGCATAGAAGGAAGCATCTCCGACCACATAAAGTATATATATTCTTGATCAGCATGACGAGCTGAGTTGATATAGCCATGTCCGTCTGTCCGTCCGTCTGTTTCTATGCTAACTTCTCCGTCAGTTTTAAAGCTATCGTGACCAAACTTTGCACGAAGTCTTTTAGTACAAATACGCTGTACATTTGTCGGAACCGGCCGGATCGGACTGATAGGAACGGATCGGTCGAAAAAGTATTTTTAGTGAAAAAAACTTGCAAAACGTCTCCAAACATCAAGTTTGGAGTTCATCAACAAGTTTGATGAAAATCAGACAACTATAAACTATATCTGTCATAGAAAAGTTAGGTCTGGAAAAAGTCTTAGTAAGAAAAACTTTTTGGTTTTCAATGCTAACGCTCCCAAATTTGTTACTGATCAATATTATAGTCTACCACACAATTCTGTCAAGTTTGATCCAAATCGGATGACTATAGCATATAGCTGTCATAGGAACGATCGGTCGAATAAGTAGTTCTAGTGAGAGAAACTTTTTTGTTTTTACTGCAAACGCCCACCAAACCTCGTACCTATCGGCTTCATTTTAGATTTCTTTCTTCTTGAATTGAAAACAAAAAATATCGATAGTTTTTTTCTACTAAGACTTTTTTCAGACCTAACTTTTGTATGGCAGCTATACTATATAGGTATCCGATTTTCATCAAACTTAATGAAATTATGTGACAGCACAGAAAACTGATTAATGCGAGGTTTGGGGACGTTTGCGTTGAAAACAAAAAAGTTTTTCTTACTAAAACTACTTTTTCAACAGATTGTTCCTATGGCAGCTATATGCTATAGTTGTCCGATCCGGCCGGTTCCGATAAATGTGCAGCGTGTTTGTAGCAAAAGGCTTCGTACAAAGTTTGGTCACGATAGCTTTAAAAATGACGGGGGAGATAGCTTAGAAACAGACAGACGTATAAAAAAATTTTGTAACGAGACTTGAACCTGGTTCTGTGTGACATTCAGCCTGCTACCTTTCCCTCTACATCATTGCTGCCAAGATAGCGGAGCTAGCTAATTGTGCTATAGAATTTAAGAGTATCTTCAATGCTCATCATCAGCATCAACAATAATTTCATTAATAATACCTGCAGTCTGAGGTCTGTTGGACAATTTGAACGGCATTACTAGAGCTATTAATATGGCTGAGGGTCAGGAAGCACTCTTAAGCCTAACTGGAGCGATAAAAATGAACTTCTGGTGTATGAGGAGCGCACCATTCCCAACTTTCCCAACTTGGGACCTCAGAATTAAGAGAGACGGGTGGGTGGGAAGAAGTGGGCTCTACTTAACAATCCACCACAAAAGGCAATCCTTAATACAGAGCCAGCAACACTTTTTGAAAAGCCGCTTCCTTTTAAATCACTGTTTCAGTTCATGGCTAGCTACAAAGATGTCAGATGTCATCATTAATATGTGTCAATATTGGAGAACGCATAGAACATGGAAGCCAAGATAATATGCGTATGTATATTCGTTTAATTACAGTGCTTCCCAACCGATACCCCTTTTAAATCGGGTGCTACAAGCAAAGCCGAAAGCATTATAAGTGATAGACGGGCTTTCTTAAAAGCCAAAAATGTGGAAAAGACGTCATCTTTTAAGTTTATATGTATTATTCTTACAAAAAACAGAACAAAATTTCACATGTCTGGAAGTATGTCAGAGGCCCGACTATAACATACTCTGTATCCTTAACGTCGCAGCTCAGCATTTGCTCACGAGCTATACGCGATCATCTCTAAGTTTCATCTCTCTCTCTCGTCACTAAGATTGCCGTTCAATAGAATGCTGTCGGTGGTGGGTGGGGCGTGTGGGGGGTGTTTACTGGTCGTTTTTTGCTCATAACTTGAGTATCGTTCATCCGATCTTTATTATTCTTTCAGCAAATCGATAAATAATGCTCTGTTTACAAGGTAGCTCTACAAAGTAGAAATGATGTTTGTACAAAACTCAGGAGGATCTGATATAATTACCAAAAGCGGACTTACGAGATGTGCAAAAATTTCAAGGAAATTGTCTGCCAAGTATCAGCAATATTCAAAATGTTTCATATAGCAATTACATGTGATTTGTGGACATCAAGTGCCAATGCTAGTTTTTTGACTGTGACGGGTCATTTTGTGTATAATCACGGATTGAGGACAGCATCCTGGACAAAAACTGTAGCACAACTAATCACTGTTCGAACATGCTGCACATTGCAAGAAATATTTATTGCTTGGATACATGCTCACAAAACTGTATCTCTTGTCACTGATAATGCCAGCTCCATGCTTAACGCACATGAACTATACACATTCGCAATCTGCACGCTTTGCACATGACGTATCCATCTGGAGTCCAAGATGCTTTAATAGTTGATGAAGCAATATCTTCAGATTTATATTACTCAGTGAAATCAATCGTTCGATTCTTTGCAAGCTACGATAGCTAATGACAAACTTAAATTAGCTCTAAGAAGGCTTACAGTATACTTTGCTGCATAGAAACACTCACTAGGTGGAATAGTTTCTATTTCATGATTGAGCGTATTAGAAAAACGAACGATGCCATTGCCAAAGTCTTACTATCAAAACAAATGTCCGCAATCTGCGAGATCAAATTCCCAGGACACTTTGTTTGATTTTTTGGGTGAGCGATCGATGAACAAAGTAAAAGGCAATATCTGGAGAGGGCAATTGCCGCACAAGATATGGACCCTCTGTTATAGATGAAGGTAGCCTTAATATACGTGCCGTTATAGTTCTCTATTTATACATTCATTTAATTGCATGTGGAGCAAACCGATATTATCCGATAATGGATCGACGTTTTTGTCTAAAAACTATCTGAAAAAATCGAATACGTCCGTCACCATCGATAGTTTTGCAGGCGGGCCTAGTACAGAGTATGCTATAGTTCGGGCTTGACCCAACTGTTCTTTCTTGTTTTGTTTTACGAAGAACTACTTCGTCAACACTGAACCATATTATAATATAACCAGTTTAATCTCATGAACTGGGTCTGGGCTGGCTACGATGTCAGCTTATTTCCTCACTAGTACATTTTGTTGATGGGGATGAAACCCCTAAATATCTACTGTGGAAAAGCGTTTAAAGTTCATCCAAGTCAAATTCTTCTCTGTAAATGTTACAATTATTTGGGGGGCCACGCGAACCATTGTTTTGTTCCGACCAGAGTTCCAACAAATGGCTTGTAGAAACTACATTTGACACCTCTCTTTACTGCAATTCAATGTGTTATTATTGAAATTATTGATAACTTACGAAAAGTTAATAACAAAGTATAAATTAATTGCAAATTTCCAATTTTTGCCATTTGGCGCACCATTAAGTAGTGATTACCAATTTGTCAACTTGCCAAAAATGATCGACTATCGAATAAAAACTATAAAAAAGGTCGAATGGCAAACGAGTAATGCGATTACATACTATCAAAATGCACTTCTTTGGCATTTCAAGTGCGGAATATAAAATTGTATGCGGAAAAATTTACATTTTGTCCAAAATGCGAAAATACAAAATGCAGTTGTGGTGAGATTGTTATCTCTGTGTGGTCAAAATGGGGAAGTAATCTAATCTTGACTTTATCATATCTAAGTTGATAAGAATGAATTTGTTGGGGGTAGATTATCTAAGATGCACAGTGGGCGAAAGCAAATTTTAAAAATATTTTACTACTAATCTAACTATTTCCATAGTTGTGGATGATGTTCTGTTTGCCTCAACTTGCCTGTCTGTAAGACAAGAAGATAAAAGGGAGAAGTAAAAATGGGTGATCCAGTGCAAATGACTAAACTCAAAAAACTTATTATCTACGATCCAGAAAACGAAAACCTTAAAGAACAAGATAGAAAGTCTGCCAAGCCCGAGTAAAGCATATTCTGTACCCCCAAAGTTTGTATGTATCTGATTGGGTTGAAGGGTTGCAATATTATTCAATAGGTTTAATTTCTTCTGCTTTTGATTCTGCCTATGCTTCTGAAAAAAAACAGAAGTCGCAACAAAATCAAAAGCAGAAAACGATTATTCAGAAAAATAGAAGCAGCAGAGGTCGCTTTATGATGTTAAAACAAATGCACACAAGCGTTATATTCGAAATTCAGTTTGGTTCTGTTTTTGTTGAAATTTTACAAATGGCTTGGTTTATTTAAGCTGTGACCCACTGTACATAAGATATGAAATGTGACTCACTTTGTATGAAAAGAAATATTAAGAATTGCAGTTGAGCTACAAGATATTAGTTCTACCTAACATGTCGTACCTTGCAGGTTGAGAGCGTTCCATTGTAGTCAAGTAAATCTCACCATCGCCTTGTTATTTAATTCTCTATCTCAACAAAGTGTGAACCTTCAATTTCAAATGAAAATAATTAAAGTAGTTTCAATCAATCCAATCACCTTAACCAATATTAATTAAACTTCTTCTTTAGGAAATTGGAATAGGAGCTTTTGGTAGGGTCTATAAAGTTGTGGTGGATCGAGAAATAAGGGCAGCCAAGACATGTGAAGCGAGCATTATTGATAAGGAAACGGCACAGCTCGAACGAGTGAATCACATAAATATTGTGACTGTATTTGGCATTCAACTGCATGAAAATGTACCGTACTTGATTATGGAGTATATGGAGGGTGGTTCCATGAAGGATTTGCTAAAATCAGGACACTTTAAATTGACAGATGTGATACTTTGGTTTATCCAAGTGGCCGCTGTGAGTTATATGCAGACTTTTCTAGTATAAATTGAAATTATGGAGTTTGATTTTCCAGGGTTTGGCCTATTTGCATGCCATGACACCTCAGCCAATGTTGCATCGCGACATTAAGCCGCACAATTTACTATTATCGGGGGATTTTCAGCTGGCAAAAATTGGAGATTTTGGCACGTCCAGAGATTTATCCAGCACAATGACCAATAATACCGGCACTGCTCTCTATATGGCACCAGAGGTTTGTTGTCGTCTGCCTGTGATTCACATTTCTATACATTTATTTCAATTTAGGTTTTTGACTCCAGAAAATACACGGAGAAGTGCGATGTCTATAGCTTTGCGATTACTTTATGGGAAATGTTGGCACGAAAGCAGCCTTTTGCAGAGTACGAAACCGCACAAATGATTCAAATGGCTGCACATTCGGGTAGGTACAATTTGATTATAAACGAATAATTTAAACCAAATATTCTCACCTTAGGCAAACGTCCTTCATTCGAGGGTTTACGCTTTCACAATATATTAAACGATTTGCTAAGCTTTTGCTGGCACAAAGATCCAACTGCACGTCCTGTAATGGAGATTGTTTTAAAAGTTTTACGCAACACTTTAAAACTTTATAAAGAATTTGAAATGTCAACGGATTTGCTAGCGGGCAATGTGGTTGGACATTTGGATGAGCAAATGGTTGTATCTGCAGAACAAAAAGTACGCGACTTTTTGGCTAATATTCAAAGGAGAAACACCAATATGGAAATGGATCCGCCATATTCTAATGCACTAATGTCCAATATAATATATTTAAAACTGAAGGGTATACCCTTAATTGGCATTCTCGACGACAGCAAATACAACGGAAAAATCCCCAAAGATCAATGGACTTCCGTAGCAAATGCATTCGCTGGTATGGGCTGGGAGTTTCAATATCATTACAAATATGCCGGCTTAGGTTGCTTGAGAAACAGCGTAAAGCTACTGATCTTCGAGAACGAGCAATCGCTGGAGTTGTTTAAAATCGCATTTGCCAAGATTGGCGAAGTTTGCCCGGGTGCGCAATTGCGTGTGGTAGAGTTCGAGGATTTACGTTTGGGACCAGAGGCCACAGCCTTGCTTCCCAATGTACCCTCTGACCCAAAATCGATTCTTGAGACGATAAGTAAATGGAATCCAGAAGAGGACACATATAATTGGAAGGTGCTTGAAATAGAGGAATGCCCTCAAAGCCAAATACAAGTAATATTTCAGCTAGACAATGATTCGGTCGAGCATCTACGCAAGTGCAATGGCATATTGAACTACGGTTGTAAGACGGTTAGGCTAAGTGTGTTCGAATGTGATACACATTGGTCAGAACTTTGGCTTGACAATCCAGAGTTGATATTGTTTGTTAATTCAACCGTAAAATCTAAGAATTTGTTTTTATCTCGTCGTATAACAAAACTATTTAAATAAGACAAGTGCAACTGAACAATAAAGAGCAATTGAAGTTGAACTCATCTCCACTCCATTCTCCCACTTTCCACCTAGCACGTAGCTCATCTCCCACAGTTCAAACTGATTGCAACCAACAAATCTCAGGCACGTAGCCACCAAATTGCCGCCACAGGGTTTAAGTTCAGAGTCAGAGCAAGCGCAAAAATCAAAATCTTTGGCCATTCGGAGAAAGGCCTGGCAAATCAATAATTGTATTGACTGAGTGCAGCAGAGTGCAGTAATATACATACACAATAGAAGAAGCTTAATCTACAAGCTCAGCAACATAGGCATTTCGTCCAAATTTTTTAAAAAGCCCTTCACAAGATGTACGATGAAAATTTTGCTGCGGTTTGGGATGGTTCACAACTATCAGATTGGTTTGAAAATAACGCAGGAGTAAAGCAGGGTTGCGTGATGAGTCCACTCCTGTTCTCGCTCTTTATAAACGATGTAAACGAAGCGCTGCCTGGAGGAATTTATTATGGCAAAAGTCACATAGCAAGTATGCTGCAAAGCATGCTGAGTCACTTAAACGACTATTGCAATACTTGGAACCTGCAGATCAACATTGAAAAATCAAAAGCACTGGTCTTAAGGGATAGCAGAGGCCGAAAAGCTCAAGATGAATCGTGGAGTATAAACGGTGCAGAGATTGTGAGAGAGGCTCGTCATACAAGTACCAAGGAGTTACACTTAGTGCAAACGGAAAATTTGAAACACATCTTAAACTAAAGCTGAGTGAATCTCTAATGGCGCTAAACAATACCTGGGGGCAGTCTGATGAGTAAACAAAATGTGCTACCGAGCGTAAAATACAAAATGTTTGAGGCAACAGCTCGGTCTATTATGTGTTACGCATCACAGGTATGGGGATACTCTAGACCAGAGATGGGCGCGTCACGACGTTCCAATGCACACGAGGCAGCGCGCTGGAAATTATTCCATTATTATAAATTATAATATCACAAATTTTCAGAGCTAGATGTGATCTTCTTGCGCTGAATTGCATGCAAAGGAAGGATACTTTCCACTTTTTGGCCGAATGCCCAATTTTAAGAGAATTGAGTATTCTTTACTGTCAAAAGTCCACCCTATCCCAATCCCAAATCATAGACATTTTGAACGGGCGAAACTGGTACGCGCTCGCAGGATATAAACATGAAGCATTAAAATACAAGAAGCAAATCATGCTAGAAATATTTTAAAATAACTGAAGGGTAATGCAAATACATTTTCAAAAAAGAGTAAATTACATATATAAACTATTCTTAATAAGTTTGTAAATATGACTGACGGCAAAATGCCATTGTCAAACTAAAACAAGAAAGAAAGTCGGTCAAGCCCGACTATAACATACTCTGCACCCTTAATGTCGTAGCTCACATTTGGTCACGAGTCAAACGGCCAGTTAACACACAACGCACAACGCAGTGCGCTCTCTAAGTCTCTCTCTCTCTTTCTCTCTCTCACTAAGATTGCTTCAGCTGAACGCAATGCTTAGGTTATGGGTGGGGTGGGTGTGGTGTGTTAACTGACCGTTTTTTGCTCATAACTTGAGTATCGTACATCCGATCTTTATCATTCTTTCAGCAAATCGATAAATAATTTATATAATAATAAGAATAATAAGTATTTAAATAATACTAGATATCTCTAGAAAGTACGAACCATCTATCATCAAAACTGTAGGAGATATGACGTTTTTTCCAAATTGCGGGTGCGTGAGGGGGCGTGGCAAAAATTGAAAATAAACTTGATCTGCCTGCAAGTATAAGAAATATATGTCCCATACATGTCAAACCTTTATCTCTTACCATCTCTGAGATCTCTTCGTTCATACGGACGGACGGACGGACGGACAGACGGACAGACGGACAGACAGACAGACGGACAGACGGACATGGCTATATCGACTCGGCTGTTGATGCTGATCAAGAATATATACTCTTTATAGGGTCGGAGATTCCTTCTCCCTGTTACATACTTTTGCACAAACTTAATATACTCTATGTAACTTCGGTACAGAGCATATAAATAAATTATACTATATACTATATAATAATATTGCCAGATTTGTATTTAACAAGAAGCCCACTGACCATATCTCGGCATATGCAGCACAAATTTTTGAATTAGACTTAGATTCCTGAATAAAATTAACCAACAACGTCTGAGTTTATATATAATATTGTGTTTTTGTGACTAATGCAAGTATTTTAAGTAACTATGTTTACTTTAGCATTAGGAAGAAGTTTAATAAATAATGAATAATAATAATAAATAAGCAACATTGTTGTTGCGTTCGAGTTTGTCAGAGACATAGGAGAGAGAGAAGAGAGTCACGGAAGTAGTTGTTGTTGCAGATCTGCACGCGCCAACAACAAAACCTTCGCTCGGAAAGAAATAGGGGAGAAAACGCATATGAAATTGTGGTTGCTTTACGTAGCCCATAAAGCATAAGGCATTATTTGGTGATTGCTCCGAGGATTTAGGATTTTCTATTTGTAGAGTAAGTATATTTGAATACAATGAATTATACAAATTTACATTGTCATCTTTTCTTAGCTTTGACAACAATTGCTATGTCGCCTCTACGAAATGTATCATGGTCCATGCGTGGTCTTTAAGCTCTGTAGACTTATGTATATATTAACTTGTCAAGTGCATGACTTAATAAAAAGTCCAATATATGAATAGTGGATCTAAGATTAGACGAACAAAAGATAATCCAGAAGTTTGGTCTTGCCTTCAACACAACTTAAGAGTTGGTTAAAATGTAATTTGATAAAAAAAAAAAGTATTTGGTAATAATTCATATTGATTGCCACAAATGCAATTGACGAAGAAAAATTCTTAAAATCACACAAAGATAATCTGATAATAACACAACCAGACAAGGGAAACAAAACAGTAGCCATGTTCAGAGAAGATTACAACAAGAAGATGAATATCATGCTATCCGATAGAACGACCTACAGAACATTGAGGAAGGACCCAATAACACAATTAGTTAGGAGAAACAACACGATGATAAATGAACTTTTTAAAAATAACCACATAGACATCAGACAAAAAAAACACCAACTGTACTGTTCAGGAGGAAATGCCCCAAGAATATATGGACTACCAAAAATCCATAAGGAAAACACACCACTCAGACCTATAGCATCATCTACTAACGTCCCTTGTTACAAAATAGCCAAACACTTAGGATACCTACTACAAAACATGGTATCGGAAGACTACAACATATTAAACTCAATGCAACTAAAAAACAGACTACAGGAACTAAAAATAGAGAATGACGAGATCTTGATATCATTTGATGTGATATCATTATTTACTAACATACCGACATCACTAGCTGTAAGCATTATAATGGAACAATGGATAGATATAGCCCCTCACACAAACATACCAAAAAGAAAATTCAAAGAACTACTAGAATTTTGCCTACTTGACAACAACTATTTCACACACAATGGAACCGTATACAATCAGATATTCGGGATGCCTATGGGGAACCCACTGTCGCCAACAATCGCTAATATAATACTAGACAAAATAATGGACGATGCAATAGGGAAACTAAAAACAATTGACATACATATAAAACACTTGTCGAAATATGTAGACGACATTATATGCATAGTAAGAGCCAAAGATGTTGACATAAGTTTAGAAACATTCAACAAGCAACATAGAAGAATCCAATTCACCGTAGAACGGGAAGAACGCAACAAACTAGCATATCTTGACATGGAAATAACAAGGGAAATGGAAACTCTGACATTTAACTGGTACACAAAACCCATGGCTTCTGGAAGAATAATAAATTTTAACTCAAATCATCCACCAAACCAGAAAATAAATACGGCAAAAAACATAATAAGAAAAGCATACACCATTTGTGATATAAAACACAGACCGACAAATTATATTAAAATTAAGAAAATTCTTTTAGCAAATAACTACCCCGAAAAGCTCATAAATAGATTGATCACCGAAGCGACAAACAAATTAAACGACAATAAGCCCAAAGACAAAAACACAGATAAAAAGAAATTTCTAAGCATACCCTACATACCTAATGTCACAGACAACAGAACACTAACAAAAATATTCCCCAAACAATTGATGGAACAGCTGACCAGTGCATACAAACCGCACCGCAGCAACAGACGGCTCTTCACGAATACAAAAGACAAAATAAGCAAGGAAAACAACACCAATGTAGTCTACGAAATTAAATGCGCGGCAGCAGAGGGAGAGAGCTGCAACGGAACTTACATAGGAACAACAAAACGCTCTCTGAGCACGCGAGTCAGCGAACACAAAAGAGACACTCAAAAAGGGAAAACAACAACAGCTTTAGCACAACACATCAACAAAACAAATCACTCAGCTGACTTCGAAAACGTAAAAGTATTGGACTTAGAACACAGATGGAAGACGAGGATGACATTGGAGAGCTTGCGAATACAAGAAAAGGGAGAGCATGCACTCAATTTTAGGGAAGACATTGAACAGACAAACTTTGTATACGCAGCGGCGATCACAAGAGGACCATTTAAGCACAACAATTCAAACAAAATCATGACGAATAAAACAACTGACATCAACAAACAATCGTGCAATACAACAAAACTATGACGGACACTAAAATAGGTATTTAAGTAATATGTTCAATATGTATGTATGACTAATTTATGTTCAAGTTTTGTATATAAAAAAATATACAGACTCCCTGAAGAAGGCAATATATTTGCCGAAACGCGTAGGAGAAAAACTCAGCCAAAAAGTGTTTTGACTGGAGTGAAGTAAGACGGCCGAAATTAAACCCCAAACAAACAAACAAATACACAACGAAAACGGCCCAACAACACATCAACATAGACAAAGAACAATGTTCACTTGTTTTCTCTGTTCACTCTCCCACTTCCCATCTAGCACGTAGCACCATCTCTCGCGTAGTGAGAATTCGCCCTGCATCTGTCCATACACCTAACCTACTCCGGAATACCCTAACCCCCTCTAACCCACACAACTAAGCAACATCCTTCTCTCCGGAAGTGCGCAACACAACCCATCAGGGATCTCAGAGGACAACAAACATCTGGACACGCATCGCATCGCTGGCGGAATCCCGGCACGAGGATCTAAAAGCACCATTTCATACTAGCAGACAGCCGCCCATCAAAGACATCACGAGCACTCACGACTCCCATCCGTCCTAAGGAATAAGTAATATAAGTTAGAACTAAGAACAGATTACCCCCCTGAATAAAGAAATACAGTGAAGACTCTTGTTCTTTCTGGGTGGACTCAAGGGAAATAAGTGTACAGCAACCATCGACTATTATATATAAACAAGAAAGAAAGTCGGTCAAGCTCGACTGTAACATACTCTGTACCCTTAACGTAGCAGCTCGCATTTGCTCACGAGTTATACGCGCTCATCTCTAAGTTTCACTCTCTCTCTCTCTCTCTCTCTCACTAAGATTGCGGTTCAATAGAATGCTGTGGTGATGGGTGGGGGGGGGGGGGGGGGGGGGGTGGGGAGTGTTTACTGGCCGTTTTTTGCTCATAACTTGAGTATCGTTCATCCGATCTTTATCATTCCTTCAGCAAATCGATAAATAATTTTGTTTTCAAGGTATCTCTAGAAGGTACGAACGATCTATCTTGAAAACTGTAGGAGATATGACGTTTTTTCCAAATTGCGGGGGCGGAAGGGGGCGTGGAAAAAATTGAAAATAAACTTGATCTGCCTGCAAGTATAAGAAATATATGCCCCATACATGTCAAACCTCTATCTCTTACCATCTCTGAGATCTCTTCGTTCATACGGACGGACAGACAGACAGACGGACATACAGACAGACGGACAGACGGACATGGCTATATCGAATCGGCTGTTGATGCTGATCAAGAATATATATACTTTATAGGGTCGGAAACGATTCCTTCTCCCTGTTACATACTTTTGCACAAACTTAATGTACTCTATGTACCTTCGGTACAGAGTATAAAAATTTTGTATGAAACTTTAACTTTAGTTCACAGCTGCGTAGAGGGCCTTAATCGTTACCAAATCAGTTTTATACAATAGCAACTGGAACACATACGAATTGAACAAATCTTGTCGAAAGTGAAAACCGAAACGGGTCTGTATTATATTGGTTTTAGATTGATTGTTTTCAAAATGCGGAAGTAACTTATCTTATCTTAACCTTATCATATCTAAACTATAACTTAATTGTGTAAGTTGATAAGAATGCATTTATTGAGGACTGGATTAACTAATAAGTGATTCAATATAAAGTGGATGCACAGTGGGCGGAAGATCATTTTAATAATATTCAGCTAGGAATCCAACTATTTCCATACTTATATACGATGTTCTTTTTGACTCGAAAAACCTCTGTAAGAAGAAGAAGAAAAGGAGAAGTCAAAATTGCTGAAATCTGCTGATCCAGTGCATATTCATCACACTCAGAAAATTTATTTTCTACTTTTCCGAAAACGAAAACCTTAAAGAACAAGATAGAAAGTCTGTTCAGCCCGACTATAGCATACTCTGTAGCCCCAAAGTTTGTATACATCTGATCAACTTAAGCTAGAAGGGAAGAACTTAATGTTGAAGGGTTGTAAAATTATTCAAAGCAGTGTTTAAAAAACGGCAATAGGTTTAATTTCTTCTGCTTTTGATTCTGCTTATGCTTTATTCATGTGATTATATGCGATTATTCAGAAAAATAGAAGCAGGAGAGGTCACTTTATGATATTGATTTTGCTGCTGCTTTCGTTCATTTCGCAAATCGAAGCAGCAGCACTTGTTCGATTATGTAAGTCAACGGCATATCGTTTTAGCTTTTTGGTAATTTATCTAAAGCAGTAGCGACCAAACTCACACAATCAAGCATTGCGCTTGTGTGCGTAGCAGCGAAACACGAAGTAAACGTTTGACATTTCAACATGAGCAACAAACAATGAGAACACAAACCCAAACACTCGCATCGTAAGAGAGAACACATGAATTTTCTCTCTCTATACGTGTGTCGGCTGCAACGCCGGCAGAACTACGAGTTCCTACCCCATGGGATAGGCTTTTGGCATTTTGGACACCACTGGTCTAAAGCATTTTAAACACTGATTCAAAGTATTGACAAAAACTACTACTTAAAAACTACTACTAATAGTACCTATATATTCTTTATTGACTTTAAGGCAGCGTTTAATACAGTGAACAGAAGAAGCCTGTTCTACAAACTGAGCAACATCGGTCTATCTACTAAAATGCTCAAGGCAATAGTCCAGCTGTACGACAATAACACAGCATCGATTTGGGACGGTTCCAGACTTTCTGACTGGTTTAACACTAGCTGTGGAGTCAAGCAGGGGTGCATTCTAAGTCCACTTTTATTCTCCCTATATTTCGACGACATCACACAAGCCCTACCAGGCGGGGTTACCTTTGTTGGACAACTATTCAAAGTGTTAATGCATGCCGACGACATGTGTCTCTTTGCCGATTCTCCGCAAATGCTCCAGGAAATGATTGATAAGCTTCACGAATATTGTAGAGAATGGTGCCTTCAAATCAACACGGACAAATCACAAATCATGATAATTAGACAGGACGGCGGTCGTTACTCACGATTAGAAGACTGGAAGATAGACGGTGTTACCCTTGAAAGGGTGAAAAGCTATAAATACCTAGGAGTACTAGTGACTCACAATATGTCATTTAAAGCTCACCTCTGCGAGAAACTGAAAGATGCAAAAGTGGCCTTAAACGCGTCATGGAATACTCTGCTTAGTAGGTAAAACGTCAAGCCAAGCACAAAATATGCAGTCTTCCAAGCGGCTGTACGTTCAATCCTGTGCTATGGATCGCAAGTATGGGGCCACTAATCCTGTGAATATGTCGAGCGACTCCTCACCTTCTTCATCAAAAAAGTATTTAGGCTCCCCTCAACTTCCCCAAATTACGCAACGTACACTCTGCACACCCATTTCAACAACGTAAAAACTTCAGGGCGAAAGATCCCAGCTCTTTGAGATATGGTCTAACATCGCTAACGAGTGCTGCGTCAGTATTGACCTTGACAACCATCTACTGTGGCAACAAGCCCACGCACAAATCATTGCCAAAATCTGTGAAATAGAAAGGGACTAATTTATTGAACAAACAAAAAGGAGCACAGAGAGGACTCTGTATAAATCTCTGGATCTCAACCTAGGAGCAAAAAATTACTTCAATGACAGTCTAGGTGAGGAGAGGATAAACGATATTTTCAGGGCGAGATGTGAAACTCTAAGCCTCAATTTTCAACCTCACAGGAGTAACACTCGGCAAGATTGTACCCCCTGCAATATGTGTGCTAAGGAAGATGTGGCTCACTTTATCGGAATCTGCCCCATCTTAAAAGAGATACGTATGTTGCACTTTCAGCGTCTATATCTATCGGAAAACGAACTTCATGAACTGCTCAACAGAGTAAATTGGGTAGCCCCTGCAGCGTTCATCAAAGACGCTTTGCAATATCGCAACAGCATCATAAGGGAATTGTTCTAGGCCCTACGTACCTACAACAGGCATCTTTCAGCAGCTACATTATGCTAATTTCAACGGACGGTTTTTATATAACCATGTTGAAAACTCGAAAAAAATAAATTAGACTAAAAAACTTTTTGTATACTTTAATTACTTTTTACAATTGTAATCAGGTTAGCCAGCTTATAAATAAAAACAAGAAAGAAAGTCGGTCAAGCCCGACTATAACATACTCTGTACCCTTACACTCGCAATTGCTCAGGAGTCAATCGGCCAGTTAACTCCCCGCGCACAACGCGGTGCGCTCTCTAAGTTTCTCTCTCTCTCTCTCTTTCTCTCTCGCACTAAGATTGCCTGTGTTGAACGGTTAGGGTATGTTGCTGCGGTTATTGGTGGGGGGGTTGGTGGTGTTAAGTGGCCGTTTTTTGCCCATAACTTGAGTATCGTTCATCCGATCTTTATCATTCCTTCAGCAAATCGATAAATAATTTTGTTTACAAGGTATCTCTAGAAAGAACGAACGATCTATCTCCAAAACTGTAGGAGATATGAAGTTTTTTCCAAATTGCGGGGGCGGGAGGGGGCGTGGCAAAAATTGAAAATAAACTTGATCTGCCTGAAAGTATAAGAAATATATGTCCTATACATGTCAAACCTCTATCTCTTACCATCTCTGAGATCTCTTCGTTCATACAGACAGACGGACAGACAGACAGACTGACATGGCTATATCGACTCGGCTGTTGATGCTGATCAATAATATATATACTTTATAGGGTCGGAAACGATTCCTTCTCCCTGTTACATACTTTTGCACAAACTTAATATACTCTATGTACCTTCGGTACAGAGTATAAAAACCACTACTACTACCACCACTAGAGAAATTTAACTACGAGCTTTACAGAATAGGCGTTGGCAAAGTGGATAGACTAGATTCCTTGACTCTTCCGCGATCAGAAAAGATG
>JBAMBO010002544.1:0-186704 GCA_037044535.1 Lordiphosa magnipectinata | reverse complement strand
TGGGACTATCGCCTACCAATTCCACGCTGCTGGTTCGGTTCCCCAGCAAGCTGACAGATCACGTCCAGGACCTGTGCTGCGTGTTAGGTTGTTATCCCAGGCGTTTGTCGTGCTGTTTAAGTCCTGTATTGTATTAGTACCAGTGTTGCCAAATCACTTTTTTTTCCGTCATTTCTAGCTTTTTTTAAAACAGCGGGAAGCGGGAATTCTAGCGTTTTGAAAAATGATTTCAGCTTTTTTTTGCAAAACTTATAAGCAAATCGATAGTTTGTCACCTCTGTCCAAGGCTGCCACACTTGGTGTTTTTGCACCAAAAATTGTGTTTTTTTCCTGTTGGTGCCCTGGAATTGGCCCTTATGCATTGAGCCCGAATATGACTTATAAATTCCAAAAATTATGCGAAGTAAAACCAGTTATAATTTTGGGAATAGCCATGACAAGACGACTGTCCTTAGAAAAAGATATTGCGCGAGCTTGTTTGAGCAGTGGGATGCTCCCCGACTACTCAGGTTTACCATGGAGAATGAGTTCTAGAGATAAAATTGGCGCTGCCGCTTAATTTTGCTGATGCTTAACGATAGTGCCCAAAAAGATACTTTATAATTTCAATAGGAAATCACAGTGGTTAGAGCGAGACAGACATTTTCCCAAATGTATCCGGAGAGCGTAAGTGAGAGCGAGAAGCTGACTAATTTCTGACAGGAACTGTGTCGACTGAGCAATTTTTAATTTTAGATATTCTAGTCTATGGGTTCACAAAAAAGGTCAACTTTTGCAACCGAGAAGATATATCGTATTTTAATACCATATATCATATTTTCACTTTTTCGATACAATCGCGCTTTTGAAAGGTATGGACCATAACTATTAATAATATATGCAAAATGCTATATCTTACTTTAAGAAAATCGTAGAATTGTTTGGGATAATATTTTTAGTACTATACCATATTATCAAAGAGAGGCAAAACAAGGTGTAGCTCCTTTACAAAACGAGCCTAAAAGGAATCAAAATTTGGATTCTAAGCATTTTTATGACCAAATTACCTAAAATCAAGACGAGATGGACCATTTTCGAAAACAGATTCGTGTCCATCTAGCCATCTAGGAAAATAATTTTTGTTTTCTTATAAAGTTTATTTAAATGTAGTAATTAGACGAAAATTACAAAATTATTCAAAAGTTGTAAGTATACAAAACACATTGTTAACCAATAAGTAACAAATTTTGGAGTCTTCATTTTGCACCACTTGAATAGGACACTTTATCGAAAAACCATTTAAGAATATTTCAATCCTTTTCAAATAACAATATTACTTAAATAAGAAATTACTAACATGTTTTTAAACCAAAAAAAGTTTTTAATAGTGTGTTGAGCCTCCTTTTTTCTCCAAAACCTCACACATTCGGTCTGGAAGGGATGCATACAATTTTCCAAAATAATTTGATAGCTGCAATTAGTTCGGGAACGCTCGAATATTGCTGACCTGATCCATATACTTCACGTGTTAGCCATCCCCACACATTCTCAATGATATTCAAGTCCGGTGAATAGGGTGGCCAGTTTAATAGCTCCACGTTTTGGCTCGCTATATACGATTTAACAATCCGGGCCGTATGTATAGGGGCATTATCATGTTGATAAATCCATTTTAGATTTGCAAAAAGAGTTTGGAAGTGTGGAAAGGCCTCTTTCAATATACCATTATAACACAACGCATTCATGGTGGTTGGAATAAATTTAAGCTCACAGGTGCCATAATAGAAAATGGCCCCCCATGCCATAATACCTCCAGCACTGCTGTGCAACTTTATCAAGATGGTGTGGTTCTTTTCGAAGATCATGAAAATAGTAGCTGTAGCCATCGGGGCTCTCCAAATTGAACTTTTTTATGTCCGAAAAGACAACACGTTGCCACTCCGAAGTCCAGGTGACATGTGCGCGCGCGAAATCAAGGCGTTGTAACTTCCGAGCCGGGTTAAGAGGTGGCTTCTTCTTGATTTTTAGTCTCTTCAGGTGTGTAGCATTATTAATAACACGACGCATGGTTGTCAAACTTGCTTTAACGTTGCATTTTTCCCTTATCTTGGCCAAAGAGTAGTGCGAATTGGAAGCTTCTCTTAATATAAGTCGCTTGTCCGCGATGGTAAGCACACTGTGGGTGCGGCCCTTCATGTTTTTACCATAATTAGCCTCATTATTTAAAAAATTTGTTATGGCGTGACGGCTCCTGTCGACTTTTTTGCTATTTTGGCAATAGAAAGGCCAGAATCCTCGTAAGCTTGGATTTTTCCTTTCTCCGACTCAGATAATGAAGTGCCACGCCCCATTTTAATTTTTTTAAATTTTATATACACTTCAATTAAAGCAAAAAGTTTAAGTAAACCAAAATTTGTGTGCACGTGTCAACGATACCGACCAAATAAAATGCATGTTCTATTCAAGTGGCGCAAAAATTCCATTGAATTTTTGCGAATGCTCACATAAAGTGCAAACAACTTAATAACGGTTCTATTCCAAAACTTGGAATATACCAGAAAGAGCGAAGAATGCTTGCACAAAGATAATATTCAAAAAATACCGTTACTCTACCATTTCGTTTTCGAGTTACGAGCAGTTTTAAAGAGAGCATACAGGGAGTCCTATTTAAGTGGCGAGAAGTGTACATATATCAGAATCTAATCACCACCCACTCTTCAATGTACTGGACCTTGTTGTTAAGTGTAATTCCCGAAACCACACTCATAGATATAATTCAGAACTTAGTTGCTTGGACTAACAACATATGGATATCAAGTGTATAGGAAAATCCATTATTTTTAAGGTAAAGGAAACGGTGCATGAGTTTTACTTGGAGCTGGTTCGGCAAATTCGAGCAAACTCGAATTTGATTTAGTTTCAAAAATGATGCTTTGCAAGGGGCTGTGTACGAGTACCGATCCCCATTATGTGTGGTCTGTTAAATACTTTGAAATATAGAGAATTAACTGATCTTAGAGTGTGATTTTTGTGTGTAAACAATAAAAATATTGACTATTTAGTTTTAAAAAAAGTAAAGAAATCTGTGGCAATAAGGAATAAAAGCAAAAGTGTGTTTTCCGTTTTTTTAGGAAGCAATTATTACCTTTAAGTGCCGATTTCACAGCTTCTACAAAGCACTAACTATCACATAAACTAAAAAGTAACCGAGTAAATTCTAAGTTTATCTGGCAAATAGCTGCTATATAGGGAGATGAGAAATCGGCCCTTAATGAGTATGTGAAAAAAGTGTTTGGTCTCAAGTGGAAATTTTTTACAGATTGGAAGAGTTATTTCTTTTTGATAACCACTCATCCGATTAGTGTGAAATTTGGACACAATATAGAATTAAAACCATTGGTATTAGAATCTCAAATTTAACATAACTCGAGTTATGCTGTTATGCCTTATTGCCATAGAAATTAAGTAATATATGAAATATTTTTTGGGTTTATTTGTACGATTAAAAATACTGATGAAATGAAATGGATGTATAATTTAACGATTTTTTGAAAGAGATATTTTTTATTTTATTAAAAACAAATAAAACATGAATAAGAGAATTCAATTTTTTGGCTCTTTTTTGAATTGTTTTTGGTGTAGGCTAATTTTTTCAATTGCAAATAATTGCCACCTCTAACGTTCTTAAAGCGCTAGCCAAGTTTACAGATCGTTTGACCAAAATGCCAAAAGTTTTCAAACAAAAAAGTCGTAAAGTTTGGCTACAGAACCCGGAGTTTAAGGCTTTGCTCCGGAAGAATGAATCTGACACCTCTTGAGCTTACAAATCATTCTACGACTAAACAAAAACTAAGCATTGTTACCATTTTGGAAGTATTTTTCTTAGAAGATATTGGAAAATTACGATGAAACTTAAGTTTTGGAGTAAAGTAAACGCTTCCAAGGACTCTGGAGGTAATGAAAGACTTTTTGAGTTAGCCTCGTTTGCGATTCAGATGTGGTTCTTGTCATGGTCCAACGCTGAAATTGAGCCTGTCTTCAGTCAGGTTAATATAGTAAAATCAATACTCCAAATTCTAATGGAAGTGAGCACGCTTATCTCAATCTTATGCATAAGATATTATAAATATTAGTGAAACTGAAATCAAGAAACTAAATTACAATTATAATATGTGTAGTATAGGTAGATACGGGTTACGTCGACATGCGAAATGCTGCTACGATTATAAGGTCCTTCTTAGTTACCTCAAGCTAATAGACGAAACTGAGGACTACGGCAAGGATGAAGACGAGAAATTTTATCACTCTGATGATTTATTAAATATATAATTGCATAAATAATAAGAAACGAAATGCGCTTTTTTTCAGCTTTTTTTGTCTTTCCTCTCCGTCCCGCCGCAAGCGGATTTTTTTGCCCGGCAAAAGTTGGCAACATTGATTTAGTACATCTTGTTAACTATTTGTAAATAGATTAAGTTCTACGTACCAAGCACGGTTGCCACTTTTGGAGCAGAATTCAAGCAAAATTGAACCATCATATGAGTAAATATCGATAATAATGCAGTTATTTGTAAAAACGACAAACGGGAAGCCCAAAAAAAAAACAGAAAAATCATGCGAAACTGGATTTTTTGAATACAGAAAAACCAAAGCTTATTGAGCAAGTGCATAACGCCGAGTATGCACTCATCATGTTTCTTGTAATTCACAGTCTGGCATTCTTCTTAATGGTCTACTTAGCCAATTGGTTACGATTTTGCTGTCCCGATTTCAAAATCGCGAAAGAAAGAAAATTTCCTTTACAAAATTTAATCGGCCCTGCAACCGATTGGCTAAAATGTCATCAAAGCCATATTAAATATGGATTCCACTCTAATTTACATCAAATGCACTTGCCATTCTTTTCTTTTATGCTCAAAAACTTCCACCTGATATCGAAAATCTTTGTCGAAACATCTACTCATACTTTGCTATTTCACCATAGCTTTTGAATAAAAAACCCGGTTATAAAAATCTTGAAATATTGAAGGAAATCTAATAAATATTTCTAAAAATTAGCTCTTTTCACTTTAGATGAAGTTAATATATTGGGAGTTATTGAAATGCTGACATTTCTGCTAAATCTTATCAGTTTATTGTCATCATCATAAAGATTCATTAAGAAGATGTGTTTGATTCACTCTATCATTCATTAAAATCTGTGATAAAACGGCCAACTTATAGACATTTCAGCTAACTGCCCAAAATCCAATTTCTGCAATTTTGCCTTGTAAGACCTTGGATTCGCTTCGGCGCGCCGCACAGTTCTTAACAGAAGCTTAACAGAGAACTGTAACTGATTTTTGTATGGAAAGAAACGGTAGCTTTAAAGTCTATGAATTGGCCATTTTACCAGATTTTAAAGAATGATAGCTCGAAAAATGTAATTATTTTTGTGACAAACAGGCTTTGTTTTGCGATTCCACTACTTTTTGAACAGTAAATCGAACGCAAGTCCGCTTTGGATTCGTTTTAGTGTTCTCAATTCCGAATTTTTCCATTTTGCAGACGACCGGTCCAAACGACATTGGCACTAGGATACATGACAGAAACCCACAAGTACAAGCGAAACGTTCAAAAATGGTACAGTCGAGGCTGACTTTTTTGTATTACTTTTTCGTTTTGAATACAACGAAGAAGGTATGGCAAACTCTCTGGCATTGTAAGCTGAGCGAGCTGAGTGCTTGCCATACCTGTCTTAGTTGTATCATGAGTACAGTGTTCTAGATTTTTGCCAAGTGTAAAAGTAACATAATCATAGTTCCAACTCAATTCACTTGCGATAAAGGGTCTTACTCTGTCAATATGTTCATATAAATGAATCTCTTAATTCATTTCCTACCTAATGAAATTCATGAAGTATCAAAGTATAGCCCTCTTTCCCACCCAGTTTTTAACAGCTATGTACTTACGTCAGAGAACATTTCAGCAACAGTTGACGGGCGCATATGCTCACCCATACAGCAACAAACGCTCACTTTTCAGATCTTTGCGTCTGCTAGTCTCTCTCCCTCTCCGGGGCTGGGTGACTCTCTCCGACGCTCACGCGCTTAAGTTTGCTCTTGCTCTTGATATGACAATGACAAGCGGGTCTGGTGGGTCTGTTCTGTGGTGGTAAGTGGACGTAGGAAGAAAATACATTTTCACTATATGTATACAATTTCGATTGCCTAACCTGACATACCTGATTATTCGTTCTGGCGTTTTCACAAATCTGCTGCAGGTTTTTAGGCATACAAACGCAAACGCGCAAGAAAACGTTGACAGCGGCCCGCGCAGCTCTTGATCGAGTGCTGCATAGAATGTGACTGAGCAACTCAAACTGAAAATTTGGTCAAACTGTTAAAGCGACTCTCCCGCTCACGGGCTGTGAAACCTGTTTGGAGAGAATGCGCTCTTTTGCGCTGGTTCGGGTTGGTATTCGGATCGTAGTCGATGGTATGGCGGCATTATTAATACAGCTACAGCTATTAATGTGTGCATGCCGTTTCGTTGCTATTTTTAGTGGAGCAGCCCACTACCAAGACGTCGAAGGCAATTGTGGGCGGTGATATGGGAGGAAGGAAGGTGGTGTGGGGGGAGTACATAAACTGGGATTCTGTTATAATTAAGCAATTTGATAAATAACCTAAGCACATAAGCATATCAACATTTAAGTAACATTTAAGTGCATTGCCTTTTAGGTAAATTTTGACACAATTTCGAACCTAAAACCAGTTTTTAGAACCGGATTTTTGCTTAGTTGATTTTCTACATCCGAGGGTCAGACTAGAACTGTGATATATTTGTTGAGTTTTTAAGTAGTTTTTGTGTGTCTACACTTTTTTTTTTGATTATAAATTAATTTCTGATTAAAATATGTGGTTGAGAAGTCATATTTCCTTAAGAAAACATGAGTATAATTAATTAAATGGTTTTTTAACGATGTGATTTTAAGATGGAGTGCACCCAGTGATCGAAATTCGACCATTAACAAATCAATTAACAATATTCTGGAGGAAATATTAGGATACAATCTTTTTATACTTTGTACTAAAGTACATATACAGAGTACTTTAGGTTTGTGCAAATGTATGTAACAGCTTGAAGAAATTATATAAAGTATATATATTCTCGATCAGTATCAAGCAGTCGAGTCGATATAGACATGTCCGTCTGTCTGTCAGTCTGTTCTTATGAAAACACACAGATCTCAGAAATGGTAAGAGCTAGGTGCTCGACCTGTATGGGACATAAACTCTATATTAAAGGTGATCCATTAAGAAGTTTTTTTTTCATTACAAAACAACACAAAAACTGGAATTGGATGATGGAATCTTTATTATGGGCTGAAAGAACTATCTCTGAAATTTCATTCTTAAACATAATTTCATTCAAAAGTCCCACCTAGCAATTGGAAGTTCATCAGGTGATACCTTCCCTTGGTGAGTCTTTTTCGAGCATATTTGATGATTAAAAAGAGATTAGTTTCATGTGCGATTTAAGGAAGACTCGAAAATGACTCATGCATTTGCTCAAAATGTGACTCATTAAAAAACGACTCGAAAAAGACTCGCAAATGACTCGAAAATGAGTCGAAACTGATCAGAAAAACGGGTTAAAAACGACTCTTCATGAAGAGTCGCGGCTAAGGTACCATTTTCTCCCGACAAAAGTATCATTTATGATCAAAAAACGAGCGCATTTACAACTATTTCAATCAGACTGAGGACTTGAAAAAGACTCGAGTGCGATCAGAAATTTCATAAAGTGCTTGCTGGGGTTGACCCTGACTACGCCGTAAATGGTCCATTCAGATGGTGCTATTATGGATCACTCTTTCCAGCATTGCTACGGGTATCTCGCGCATTACGCGAGTAATATTGGCTTCCAAGTCTTGAATAGTAGCTGGCTAAATAGACGAAGAATTTTGACTTTAGGTAACCCCACAGGAAAAAGTTCAGTGGTATGTTATCACATGATCTAGGCAGCCAGTTGACAGGTCCGAAACGCGAAATATGCTATCAATAAAGCCATTGCTTTATGTCGCCGACATACAGGGCTTCAACTTCATATAACAAAAAGTCGTTTATCATGTTGCGGCTATGTTCCGTCCGGCCTCATTTTTAAAGAAATATGGATCTTTGATTCCAGCAGCCCATAAAACACACCAAACAGTGCATTTTTGTGGATATAACTGTAGTTCGAGAGTCTCTTTGGGTTGCTCATCAGCCCAAATGCGACAATTTTGTTTGTTAAAGTATTCATTTTGCCAGAAATGTGCCTTGTAACTGAACAAAGTATTTGCGCGAAAACAGCGGATCTTCATTGAGCCCATTGACTGAAATTCAAGGCCAAATTCATGTCTGGAAGCTTCAATTTTTAAACGAGTTAGATTTTGTAAGCCTTTAAAGTTGTCGAATACAATAAACCCAAATGTTGAGATCGGCGTCGAATCGATAGGTCACGGTCTGCAGCCACACTCTCCGCTGCAATCTCATTATTCTTCTCACTACGGGCTGCAGGTCTATTTCAGGGTTCCCCAAGAAGAGAGCGCAAAAAAGTGACTGTGTCTCTTTCTAACACACAGAGATGTCCCATATGCATGACTTAGGCAAGCATTCGTTGTAAATTTGCGAGTATGTTCGTCCCGCAGGGGCTATGGCTGGGAAACTCTAGTCGCATCTTTCGTAGCGCATTGACCATAATCAATTATCCAGTGGAACTCCACGAATATTCTTTAATTTGGTTGGTCTATGACCAGTATTCAATTTTCCTTAACCTAAGATGTCGGAAGAAGCACGTGCCTTGACAAAGTAAAAAGAGTCTTCTTGTGACTGCACGCTGCTAATATGTCGGAACCGACCAGATTGCATGACTATATCTTATAGCTGCCATAGTAACCATCAGTCAAAAACTATACTATATGACTATATCTTATAGCTGTCATAGGAACCATCTGTCAGAAAATGAGTCTTAGTGAGAAAAACTTTTTTGTTTTCAATGTTAGCGTCCTCAAACTCGTCCATTAATAATATTATATGCTTTCAAACAGATTTGCAAACTTTGGTCAAAATCGGATGATTATATCTTATGGCTGCCATAGGACCGATCGGTTGGAAAATGGGTTTTAGTGAAAAAAACTTTTTAGTTTTCAAGTAAATCGTTCTTAAGGTCGGTGATTCTGAATATTTAACGCTTTTAAACTAATTTGAAAAAGTTGATCGTCATCGGCTGACTATTTCTTATGATTGCCATAGGACCGATTGGTCGAAAATGGTTCTTAGTAAGAAATTTTTTATATTTTTAATGTTAGCGTCCTTAAACTCACTGATTACTAATTTTGTATGCTTTCAAATATATTCACAAAATTTGGTCGAAATCGGATGACTATATATAAAGGCTGTCAAAAGGACCGATCGGTCGGAAAATGAGTCTTAGTGAATTTATTGGTTTTAAATTTTATCTTCTTAAACTCGACTATGGTTAATTTGATATGTTTTCAAAAAAGATTAGCGAAATTTGGTCGAAATCAGATGTTTATCTGTCGGAAAATGGGTTTTAGTTACAAAAATGTTTGATTTTTATGTAAGAAAAACAGCATTTGCAAGGGTATAAAAGCTTTGGCTTTCTCGTTTTTTCTATCCCAAAGTTCACGTTAAACTATCCCAAAGAATTGTGCATATTCTGTTGCCTTGTGTTATTTTTGCAGCGGCTCTCCAAGATCTTAAAGATTTTTGAAGACATGCCTAGGTTGTATAGCTTCAATAAAAGGAATCTTCTGTCTATGGAGTCGAATGCTGCTCTAAAATCTACAAAGAAAGCATACAGCTTTCTGCCACTTGAAATGTACCTCTCTGCAATGCTACAAAGACAATAGAAGTTGTCAATAGTAGAATAACACTTCCGGAACCCGGCTCTGACAGAAGATCACCCTAGCTTATCCAAGAGTTTAGTAAAGCAGGATCGCAGAAAAAACCTTAGCTATTAGCATGAGCGTGAAATACAGGATGTACCAGGCTACCACAAGGGCCATAACCTGCTATGTAGCACTAGTCTGGGGAGGCCAGCAATACGAGGATGTAGAACGAAGCCTGATGTTCTTTGTCAAACAAATCTTTGCCTAACTACGCCATCTTTTCGAAACTGGACTGCGCTTATACTTTGAGTATATCCAAAAGCTTTTAGAATGCGGTAAAGGTGGTCTCATATGCCGATGACTGCACAGTCACAACAACAGGCAGAGACATCAAAATCTTAGAAGGAAGGATCAACAGCTACCTTCCAGAACTAGCCAATTTCTTTAATAACCGAAACCTCTCCCTGTCAGCAAATAAATCATCGGCCATCCAACTAACAACGTGGACAAAAGAAGTCAAACATATACTGGATATTCACATTGATGGACACAGTATCCCGACCCTCAATAACCAGAGAATTTTGGGGGTCACATTTGACTCGCTGTATGTCTTCTCCAAGCATGCAGAAAGCATTACAAAGAAGGCCAGGAGCAGGAACAAGGCATTAAAGGCAATAGCGGAAAGTGGATGGGGGAAAGACAAGGAGACGATCACCACCACATACAAAGCTATAGGACGATCACTTATAAACTATGCAGCAAACATCTGGTCAGCGTCATTAAGCGACACGCAGTGGAGAAACCTGCAAACTGTACAAAACGCAGCACTCCGAGTGGCTACTGGATGCCACATGATGACGCACATAGACCACCTGCATCAGGAAACAGAGATCCTCCCAGTCAAACAACACAACACCCTTCTCACGCAGCAATTCCTGATAAATTGCCAAAATCCAAACCACCCCAACCACAGCAGCACCAAAGGACCCATGAGCATACGCGATAGACCCGTTCGATTCGATCTAAGGACAGTCAAGCCCGACATCGAGCGTTTTCTCCCCAATAACCCACCAAATGAGGACGAATGCACTGCGGCTCGCAATGACGCACATACATACGTACATGGTCGAGAGCACAGTAGCAGCACTACAACAAAATGTAGTACTCGGAGGCAGGCCGCCACCTATCGATCTCAGCGAGAAAACACTGCCCAGGACGACAAGATCAACGCTGGCTCAACTACGTTCAGGAAAAAGCAGACAGTTGAACAGCTACCTAGCGCGTATAAACCCAGAAGTCACCGACATGCCCTAAATACACACTACATCTATTTAATTGCCAAATGAACCCTACCACACTCACACCCATTACACTCTGGACCCATCCAATCGAGGCTGCTACTTTCCTCGAACTGGACCTGGGTCTCTAACTCAACATCCACTTTCCTTTCTAACTTATTCTTTCTCTCTTTTCATACTACGTACAAAAAGTCAACCCTGCCGTTACAACAACAACAACCTACTTACTGCAACACAAAAGCACAATACTTTCAGAATTGGGTAGAACTTGCGTCACGTTACAACACGGAGATATCCTTAGATAAGCAAAGTAGATGGATTGTTGAGCATGAAAATATGCTGGACAGCATCAAAGCTCTTACCAGACAATCCTTTTTAAACGCAGCTCGACAAAGCCGCACAAGGACCACATACAGCAGACTGACATACGACCTAGGCGGTTGCCAAAATATCGCTTATTTTTAAAGCGAGAGTAGAAATGCTACTTTTAAACCACCGCACAGTATAAGATTTTGCCAATCTAGGGGGACTTAAATCAGTAGGAGTCGTATTTTTTGAGATATCGGCTTGAAATTTGGAGTGAATATTCTAGTAAGCTCAAAGATTATGTCGGACATAAAAAAATAGGCGTGGCACTTTAGGTGAAAAAACTGCTTTTTTAAAGATACAAACCCCAATAAAAATATAAAAAAAAAATTTTCGAAACTTTTAACTATTTTCGTATTTTTTGTTATAATTTTTGAATACTTAAAAATATTTTTTTTTAACTTTTGGAGATAATTTTTTTTTTTTTTTTTTTAAATGTCCGATTTTGGTTATATGCTCATGCTTTTAGCTGTAACTTAAGGTTTTATATAAAGTTTAATAAGGTTAAAATAAGGTTTTATATTAAAGATAATTGATTAGAAAAACAAAAAAACTTTGGTTTATATTTTAAAGATTTTTTTTTTTCAAATGGTAACAATTCAAACTTCAATGAAAAATTTTACTAAATTTTTTTGCCAAGCTAGTCCGACTCCGAATTCGAGTCACAGCTGTCGTCACTGTATCCATCTTGTGATAAAAGTTGGGTCACATCTTCTGGAAGCTCTAAGTGTCTAGTTTTTGGTGGTGCTCGCAAACTTGCTATAAATGGATCGGATGATATCAGTAACCTGTGCATGAGATCAGTATTTGTGTGTACGCGCGAAATTTTTCTAGTGAAACTTCGCACTTCCTTATTTCTTGGCTCCTGAACTTCCTCTGAGAAATTGCCAATGGGAAGGATGCAGGTAGAAATAATATCCTTTCCATGAATTTCCTTAATTATAGTCCCCGTTGACGCGGGAGCATTTGATAATTCATAAATCAATTTAGCTGAATCCCTTTTTCCTTCCGCCCGCAAAGCCTGTCCTGCGGCTGCTAGCAATTGATCATCATCCATCGTTGACAACAAATCTTGGCTTTTCCTTTGTTGCGTTTTAAGACAACACTCAGAAAATGCTTTTTGTGCCCTCCCTCTTTTACTTGAGATGGAAGCAATGACATCAATGCGATAATCTTCGGCATTTAATGTGACCTGAAGCCAACTTGCATTATGAGTAAGAAATGTGGCTTTATCTCTCCTAGATTTGTCAAATCTGTTTTGAAACTCAAAAGACAGTTTAGTCATGTGTTATTTCAATTTGGAGTGATCAATGTCATTGCCAAACACCATCACTGCGTGCTTTACAAGTGCGTCTCGCTTAGCGGTTTTTATGTTCTTTGACCAAACCTCGAAAAATGCAGCACGGCTTATTTCACTCATTTCTAAATTGAAGGTCTTTGGGCAAAATATGGGCAAGATTTTATTTTTGATTCTGAATCAGAATGAAATTTGCATGCATTTCTAATGCACAGCTTTAAAAACCGTTATCTTCCAAAAAAAAATTGTTTGTTTTGTTTTGTGCCTTATTTCGTAACAGTTGAACATTTCTAAAAGTGCTGCTTAAAGTTCATCGACTTCAAAAATAGTTCAAATTTTGCTAAAAGTCCCCCTAGATTGACAAAATCTTACACTGTGCACCGCCCACACCTAGAAAACGAAAGCGAGCAGTGTCCGCTTTGCAACACTACAGAAAGAGAGGACACAGAACATATTGTAGCCATAGACTGTTACATTTCGGGAAACAAGATGTGCAAGTTGAAGAGTACCTCAACAAATTGTGAGATACTGACCAGTTTCCTCACGGATGCTCTAAAATATTGATCTAAAATATTAACAGAATCCTTTTTGTAATTTGTTAAACATGTGTCAGGTCCTGCCAAAATTAAATGTAAAATATCTGTTCTTAATCTAATGTATTAATGTATACTGCTCGCCACTTGAATAGGACACCTCTAAAGTCGATTTTCTATAGTTAATTGCTGCTAAACCAAGCCATCTAGGAAAATAATTTTTGTTTTCTTGTAAAGTTTATTAAAATTATTCAAAAGCTGTAAGTATACAAAAAACATTGTTAACCAATAAGTAACAAATTTTGGAGTCTTCATTTTGCACCACTTGAATAGGACACTTTATCTAAAAACCATTTAAGAATATTTCAATCCTTTTCAAATATCAAATTTTACTTAAATAAGAAATTACTAACATGTTTTTAAACCAAAAAAAGTTTTTAATAGTGTGTTGAGCCGCCTTTTTTCTCCAAAACCTCACACATTCGGTCTGGAAGGGATGCATACAATTTTCCCAAATAGTTCAACGATATCGAGCCCCATGCTAATTTGATAGCTGCAATTAGTTCGGGAACGCTCGAATATTGCTGACCTGATCCATATACTTCACGTGTTAGCCATCCCCACACATTCTCAATGATATTCAAGTCCGGCGAATAGGGTGGCCAGTTTAATAACTCCACGTTTTGGCTCGCTATATACGATTTAACAATCCGGGCTGTATGTATAGGGGCATTATCATGTTGATAAATCCATTTTAGATTTGCAAAAAGAGTTTGGAAGTGTGGAAAGGCCTCTTTCAATATACCATTATAACACAACGCATTCATGGTGGTTGGAATAAATTTAAGCTCATTAAGGTGCCATAATAGGAAATGGCCCCCCATACCATAATACCTCCAGCACTGCTGTGCAACTTATCAAGATGGTGTGGTTCTTTTCGAAGATCATGAAAATAGTAGCTGTAGCCATCGGGGCCCTCCAAATTAAACTTTTTTCGTCCGAACAGACAACACGTTGCCACTCCGAAGTCCAGGTGACATGTGCGCGCGAAATCAAGGCGTTGTAACTTACGAGCCGGGTTAAGAGGTGGCTTCTTCTTGATTTTTAGTCTCTTCAGGTGTGTAGCATTATTAATAACACGACTCATGGTTGTCAAACTTGCTTTAACGTTGCATTTTTCCCTTATCTTGGCCAAAAAGTCGTGCGAATTGGAAGCTTCTCTTAATATAAGTCGCTTGTCCGCGATGGTAAGCACACTGTGGGTGCGGCCCTTCATGTTTTTACCATAATTAGCCTCATTATTTAAAAAATTTGTTATGGCGTGACGGCTCCTGTCGACTTTTTTTTTGCTATTTTGCCAATAGAAAGGCCAGAATCCTTGTAAGCTTGGATTTTTCTTTTCTCCGACTCAGATAATGAAGTGCCACGCCCCATTTTAATTTTTTTAAGTTTTATATACACTTCAATTAAAGCAAAAAGTTGAAGTAAACCAAAATTTGTGTGCACGTGTCAACGATACCGACCAAATAAAATGCATGTTCTATTCAAGTGGCGCAAAAATTCCATTGAATTTTTGCGAATGCTCACATAAAGTGCAAACAACTTTATAACGGTTCTATTCCAAAACTTGGAATATACCAGAAAGAGCGAAGAATGCTTGCACAAAGATAGTATGCAAAAAATACCGTTATTCTACCATTTCGTTTTCGAGTTACGAGCAGTTTTAAAGAGAGCATACAGGGTGTCCTATTCAAGTGGCGAGCAGTGTATGTGTAATGTGTAATGTATGTTCAATGTATTAAACTGCTAAGGCTGACGGCGCTACGCCATGCCCATGATAGCAAATAATAAACTACTATTATTATTATCTTCAGAAATGGTTATCGGTTCATCCAATGTCATGTTTTCTATGTATGGGAGGACAAGTGAAGAGGTTTCTTCTTTAACAAAACTGCTCCCTTTTAATTTTCTGATTTCTACCCAATATGACATGCTGTCTTTTATTTCCTTTAGAGATTTGGCCAGACATTCAAAGTAACATCTGTGCGGGCAACATAGCATTTCTGGTTATAGTCCTTATTTGACTTTTCTATCGATTACGGTGTATTTGCTATGTCTTGTCTTCGAGATTTGAAGTTTGTATCAGCAGCTACCTGATCGGACCTACCGATTTTTATTGCACTGCTCATTATTGAGAATATCATAGAGTATTGATTTATACGTCTCCCATCTGTTGCAGTTTATGTAAACTTGTAGAATGTGCAGAAAAAAGTGCTGCCTAATAACTATAGAGTAATGCTAGGTTTACATAGCGTCACACTGTGCCCATGTCGTCTGTGACCCTCTGTGTCCAAAGTACTCAGAAGTCAAAAGTGTTCACATTGGCGGCACAGAAATTGCATGTCACAGCGCTGGGACAGCCAAATGACAAGCCAAATGAGTACTTTTGAGGTCACATTGCTCACATTGCGCACAATAGTGAGCATTGAGCGAGTTCATGAGCACTGAGCCAGATCCACAATACAATATCAACAACAATCCAAAAAGAGAGATCGATCAGAATGAATAAGATAAAAATTATAATTTGCGATCGCCGTGTGGCCATGCAGTGGAATGCCGATATTATTCCTAAGCTTATTGAAGCCGTCGAGGAGTCGAAATGCCTCTGGAACATGACCAGCGTAAATTATAAAATTCGTGATGCCAAGGAGTCTAGCTGGAGCAGCGTTGCCGATCAACTTGGCGTCACCAAGAAAGACGCTGTCAACAAGTGGAACAGTTTGCAAAACACATTTCGTGTGAGTTTGCAATTCAATACAACAGCAGCCCTATTGTAGCCCTATGTGTTAACAGGGTGTTAACAAACATGCAGTATAAGGTCCTACTTGGTAATATGAGGCTTCGGCCTAAATGAGGCGACTCGAGCTACACGGCTAACCGATGCTACTCAAGCCGCACATTCAAGTCAATTCGACGAATTTGACCAAATTGAAGGAGAGGAGAATCTCTTTAAAAGTATGAGATTCTGCCTGAGGTTGCCTTTGACATTCTAAACTTGTATGAGAGGGATGTCATGCTGGATCCTGATGCCCAATAGCGCAGTGTCACTGCGAGTCTATCGCCAGGTGAAATGGGCTGACGAAAAGTCGCCGTCTACTGTCTCACAACAAAAGAGCTGATCGAAAGTGGCTGCATCCAAGCGCACATAATTTATAAATTTATGCGAAATACTTCTCAACTCTGCATTCAACTTGCTTCCTTCCCTCGAGTCAAATTAATTTTGTCGATCCATCATGATCGATTTGCCTTGGGTTCATCATCATCTTCGTCCAGCACCCACAACGATACAACAGCTCTGTTGCTTTTCGCGCATTCATTTCTTCCAGCTAAAAAATTTAATTTACTAACAATTAAAAAAATACACGAAAGCACTTAAAATGACGCAATTACCCATATCAAAATTTTTAAGTCGAAAAAAAAAACAAAACGAAATTATCGCAATGTGACAGGAAAACCAACATGCGCGATTTGCTTGGCACAGTAAAGATAGTTCAAATGAGCTAATTTTGAGCTAACTCATTGGATCAGCTGTTCATTTAATTGTGGTCACAAACGTGCCCGCCTCGGTCACAGAACCACTGTGACGCCAAATGAGTACTTGTGTTCATACTTCCTGTGACACACGATTTCTGTGACAAAGCATTGGCCGTTCACATTGCGCTGTGAAACTGTGACCCTGAAATATAGCGCACTGTGCCTCAATGTAAACTCAGCATAAGGCCGTATCTTTCTTTCTAGATCCAATAAAAGCCATCGAGTTCTGCTCGCTTTCTTTTGTTTTTGATTCCTTTATAATTTTGGGAACTAGTCTTGAAATCAAGTAACACTTGGTCTTTTTGGGAGTATTGCTTCTTAAAGATAGTCTCTTGATTTTTATTCATCAAATATTTTTTCAACTTTTGTATCTATTATTATTTCAGATTATGCTTAAAGGTTGTGACTTAATATCTAATTTTGATACCGACAGAAATAATAGCAAGATTAAACGAATGCTGCATCTAAACAACCATGATCAAAGAGTCATAAACTAAAGAATTTGCCTTTGTTCGAAGGGTCATCCATATTTCTAAGGTAAGCAATATTAAAGCCATACTTGGGTTGTCCTCAATTTGTATTGCGATTTGGAAACATTATGTTTAGTATAGCTAATTCAAGTAATGAATCATGAAAAGGTAAGGATTTGAATAATTCTCACTGGCTTTTTGCAAAAAGTTAGAAAGTTTATGGATTACTAAACCGATGTGCAAGTAAGGGTCTATTTTTCTCAAACTGAATATTATCTGTTTCGACTTCGACTTAAAATAAAATAACATAAAAACTAAAACAAAACTAACACTAAAACCTAACTAACCATCAACTAACTTAACATGTATGTATGTGTATTCATAAATGTACATTTCCTTATACATATGCATAATTTATCACTACTATAATTCAAAATCCGTTTGGTCCGGCGGATTGATAAAAACCCTTTCCACTTGCGTTAACAGTTCAATTGCCCGAAAATTCTCATTCATCATTGCGTACTCCTGCAGAGCCTTTATGTTTTCCAGTGCATCGTTTTGATTGTTGATGCTTATGCGTTCTACAGGCTTCATCACTGGCTCCGGCAGATCTTCCTTATCAGTATTTGTACTCTTTTCACATATCTACAAGGGTCACACAAAGTTTAGTTAGCTATATATGGTTTATATAGTGTTGCTTCGGCACACTTACTTTATTTTGTTGTTTTTTGTAGCGATAACATGTATTGCATATTCTTCTCTTGCCACTGTTGGGTGGTGATGATTCATTTAACTGCTCACATCGTTGACATTTTTTAAAAAGTTGCAAATTCAATTCCTGAAATTAATTCCAAATTTAATACATTTACAATTAGATTTTGTTAAGTTGCGTACTTACATTAAGAAAGTCCTCTTTCGGCGTGCCAGTCTGCAAATAAAATGATATCAAAAAATTTGTCAAGTTTTTTTGTAATAGTATAAACCGAATTTTATTTGTAGTAAACTTGATTTTTCATTGCCCGAACCCAAAACCGCCTAAAAACCGCCGTATTAGCCTGAAAAAGCCAAATTTTGTTAGACTTTTCCTTTACAATTCCAAATTTAAATTAACCCAAACCCAAAACTTTTACAAACCAAATTTCATACAGTTTTTCGCTAGGGATTTTTATAACATCGGAAAATCGCATCACAAATTTTCTCGCATAATATTCCCACAAACCGAGTTTCAAGACAATCGAATAAAAAATTATTTTTTTGGATTCGGAGTTTTCCGGCTATGTTCCTTGAGGGATAATTTTCCAAAATTGGGAAACTACGTAACCAATTATATTTCGCGTACCATGCTTACAAACAGAGTTTCACTTCAATCGTATAAAAAATCAATTATTTCCCATACAAATTTTTCCCAAGATATTCCCCCCCTGGCGGTGGAACTTTCCAAAATCCCATTCTAGTTCCAACTTTCACTACAAATGGAAACTAATATCTTAGTTTCAGCGTTTAATCTTTCACAGTTCAGGCTAGGCGTAGGTTGTCAATGAATCAGTCAGTCAGTCAGGACAATATCCCCATTGTAAAAGTACCTTGACAAGGGAGAAGAGAAAAGTGTCAAATGGCTGCAAGGCGGTCCGGAGCCGAACCCCTAAGAACTGGTTCGGTTCGGGGGGTTTTTTTGGTCCGACGGACCGGACCATAAACCGAAGCCCTAATATTTTTGACTCCTCGAACCTGAACCCGAAACGGACACGAATATTTAGGTTCGGTTCACAATATTATGTAGTTTTTCCAACGATTCATACAGGAACATACACTGCTCGCCACTTGAATAGGACACCCTGTATGCTCTCTTTAAAACTGCTCGTAACTCGAAAACGAAATGGTAGAATAACGGTATTTTTTGCATATTATCTTTGGGCAAGCATTCTTCGCTCTTTCTGGTATATTCCAAGTTTTGGAATAGAACCGTTATAAAGTTGTTTGCACTTTATGTGAGCATTCGCAAAAATTCAATGGAATTGCATGCATTTTATTTGGTCGGTATCGTTGACACATGCACACAAATTTTGATTTACATAAACTTTTTGCTTTAATTGAAGTGTATATAAAATTTTAAAAAATTAAAATGGGGCGTGGCACTTCATTATCTGAGTCGGAGAAAGGAAAAATCCAAGCTTACAAGGATTCTGGCCTTTCTATTGCCAAAATAGCAAAAAAAAGTCGACAGGAGCCGTCACGCCATAACAAATTTTTTAAATAATGAGGCTAATTATGGTAAAAACATGAAGGGCCGCACCCACAGTGTGCTTACCATCACGGACAAGCGACTTATATTAAGAGAAGCTTCCAATTCGCACGACTCTTTGGCCAAGATAAGGGAAAAATGCAACGTTAAAGCAAGTTTGACAACCATGCGTCGTGTTATTAATAATGCTACACACCTGAAGAGACTAAAAATCAAGAAGAAGCTACCTCTTAACCCGGCTCGGAAGTTACAACGCCTTGATTTCGCGCGCGCACATGTCACCTGGACTTCGGAGTGGCAACGTGTTGTCTTTTCGGACGAAAAAAAGTTTAATTTGGAGGGCCCCGATGGCTACAGCTACTATTTTCATGATCTTCGAAAAGAACCACACCATCTTGATAAGTTTCACAGCAGTGCTGGAGGTATTATGGTATAGGGGGCCATTTCCTATTATGGCACCTGTGAGCTTAAATTTATTCCAACCACCATGAATGCGTTGTGTTATAATGGTATATTGAAAGAGGCCTTTCCACACTTCCAAACTCTTTTTGCAAATCTAAAATGGATTTATCAACATGATAATGCCCCTATACATACGGACCGGATTGTTAAATCGTATATAGCGAGCCAAAACGTGGAGTTATTAAACTGGCCACCCTATTCACCGGACTTGAATATCATTGAGAATGTGTGGGGATGGCTAACACGTGAAGTATATGGATCAGGTCAGCAATATTCGAGCGTTCCCGAACTAATTGCAGCTATCAAATTAGCATGGGGCTCGATATCGTTGAATTATTTGGGAAAATTGTATGCAGTCCTTCCAGACCGAATGTGTGAAGGTTTTGGAGAAAAAAGGAGGCTCAACTCACTATTAAAAACTTTTTTTGGTTTAAAAACATGTTAGTAATTTCTTATTTAAGTAATATTGTTATTTGAAAAGGATTGAAATATTCTTAAATGGTTTTTAGATAAAGTGTCCTATTCAAGTGGTGTAAAATGAAGACTCAAAAATTTGTTACTTATTGGTTAACAATGTTTTTTGTATACTTACAACTTTTGAATAATTTTGTAATTTTCGTCTAATTACTACATTTAAATAAACTTTATAAGAAAACAAAAATTATTTTCCTAGATGGCTTGGTTGAGCAGCAATTAACTATAGAAAATCGACTTTAGAGGTGTCCTATTCAAGTGGCGAGCAGTGTATAGAAATTGCCATTTCAATTGACATTTCTCTAGGTCAGATTTATACTACCACCGTCGATAATGGAGCGAATATGGTTCGAGCAGAACTTTTAAATGACAACTGCAGAGCAGAAAATGAATGCAACTATGAAGAATGTAATGTTGATAAAGGTTGCTTATGTGAATCAAAAGCATTTCTTGATTTGGACGATGACCAAGTTACCTCAATAGATTCCCTGGAGGACTCTATAATTACAGTTCGTTGTGCTAACTGAACCATTGTGTGGACAGAATAAATTTTATTAGAGCTGGTATCTCTAGCCCGGGTATCTCCGAGAGGTTGAGTAGAAGCGGTTGACCAAGTGTCCTAAGTCTCCTTTCACTTAAAGCGGGGCAGTGGCAGAGGTGTTGTACTGTTTCCTCCTCTTCTTCATATCTGCAACTTCTACAGAAGTCATGGTACGTGACGCATAGGCGTGCTGCGTGTCTGCCAATAAGACAGTGACCCGTGAGGGTCCCCACCAGAAGAGAAATGTGTTACCTTCTGGGACGTAAAAGTGTGTTTGTACATTGAAGGTTGCATGTAGGCCACGTAAGTCTCGATACAGTACAGGAGGAAAGGCCATAGGCGTCCCTATCATACTCTTCTCTGAAAGGAGTTCGAAGGTAGTACCTATTCTGGCCAGTTTGTCCGCAGACTCGTTTCCTTCTATGTTGCGGTGTCCAGGCACTCATATTAGGTTTATACTAAAATGTCGTGCGATCTCGTTTAGAGATAGGCGACATTCAGTAAGTGTTTTAGCATTGTTGGTATGTGAGTCAAGTGCTTTAAGGGCGGCTTGACTGTCTGAATATATAAATACGTTTCCTTCTTTGACCGTGAGCGTGTTAAGGTAGGTGGCAGCTTCCTGGATGGCTACCATTTCCGCTTGGTACACACTGCAGTGGTCAGGAAGGCGGAACGACAAGTTCAAATCTAGGTTGGGAGAGAATACGCCCCCTCCTACTTTTTCGTCGAGCTTAGAACCATCAGAGTATATGTTAATGGCATTGGCTCTGCTGTGGGGAAGGTTTTCCCACTCATGTCGGCTCGGTATATGTACGTTGTATTGTTTGTCGAACGTTGTTAGTGATATACAGTAGTCTGTATTTAGTGGAATACCCTCTTGGTCTTCGAGTATGGTGGAGTGTCCCGAGTTGCCCCTGTTCCAGGCATCGGACTCCCTTAGTCTTAAGGCTGTTGAGATAGCCAGTTGTTTTGCTACAAGGTCAAGTGGTAAAATGTGAAGAATAGTATTTAGCGCTTCCGTTGGTGTCGTTCGGAGAGCGCCACTAATACATATCTCCGCACTTCTTTGTACTTTGTGGAGGTTGTTCAGGACATATTGTTTCCCGAGTGCAGGCCACCATACTAGTGCTCCGTAGAGTAGTATGGGGCGTACAACGGCTGTGTATAGACAGTGTACTATAGATGGGGAAAAATCCCATTTACGGCCTATTGCCTTTTTGCACGAATAAAGAGCATTGGTAGCCTTTTTGAGGCTACGTTTGAGGAAAAATACCACATTTGAAGATGGCAATATCATGCTACTAAATGCTACTAAGGAGTACTCCCTTACTTCAAGTGATCTTTCAATCCTTGAAACCAGGTAGTGCAGTTTCAGTAGACCTGCCCTTGCTGTAAGCATGTTGTGTGGGGGCAAGCTGTGAGGGACTTATAGTTTGCCTCAGGTGTACTTCTATAAGTCTCTCGAGAGTTTTCAGAAGAAAAGAGGATAAGCTGATTGGCCTATAGTCGTTTGGCTTCACATGTGCCAGCTTTTGTTATGAATACCACTTTTGTTTCTCTCCTTTTAGTGGGGATGTAATTGAATTGAAACTTTGTTAACCTCTGACCAAAAAAAAAGTAGCACAGCAGCACATTACAGACATGCTGAAGCTCCAAAAAGAAATTCTTAGTAGTTTTTTCTTAGAGTTTTCAAAATTCAACTTTAAGTGACTCAATGTCTGATTGTGAAGAAGAGAAGTTTATCAAAGCAATAGAAAGCACAAATATAATATAATAAAATTAAAAATTTGTAAATGAAGTTATATATTCCTTCGAAAATTTGCCAAGAGAACATACATCTACAAATGATGACAAGGACTTCAAAAATATTGCCTTAACTATACTTGCTGTTCCAGCAACTCAGGTATTAGTTAAACGAGCCTTTTGAACACTGAAGTTTTATCTTAGAGCAAGTATAGATGAAACAGTTTTTGAAGTTATAATGCTTATTTACATAAACTAAGTAGCTTTCAAAAGTTGTAAATGTCAGTAAAATTACACAATTTAAATAAATATTTGTATTAGGTTTCAAATGATTTTCGTCGAGCATTCATAGCTGAGTTATTTCCCAAATTTAGCAAAAGATGGCGCCATTACTTTGACCATTTCCTTGCCTGTTTGTTAAATGGCAACTATACGATATATTCATCAGATTTTGAACAAACTTTCCAAAATATGTGTGAAACCCGATAATCTTCCTAACTGAAAAGTATAAAGACTCTGCCATTGAAAACTAAAAAGTTTTTCTCACAAAAACTACTTTTTCGACCGATCGTTCGGCAGCTATATGCTATAGTCATCCGATTTGGATTAAACTTGGCAGAATCGTGTGGTAGCATATAATTTTGATTAGTGACAAGTTTGGGAGTGATAGCATTGAAAACAAAAAAGTTTTTTCTACTAAGACTTTTTTTCAGACATATCTTTTGTATGGCAGCTATACTATATAGTTGTCCGATTTTCATAAAACTTGGTGGAATTATGTAAAACCATAGAAAACTTAGAAATACAAGGATTGGGGACGTTTGCGTTGAAGACAAAAAAGTTTTTCTCACTAAAACTACTTTTTCGACCGATGGTTCTTATGGCAGCTATATGCTATAGTTATCCTATTTGGATCAACCTTGGCAGAATTGTGTGGTAGCATATAATACTGATCAGTAACAAGTTTGGGACCGATAGCATTGTAAACAAAAAAGTTTTTGCTACTAAGACTTTTTTTCAGAACTATATTTTGTATGGCAGCTATACTATAAAGTTGACCGATTACCACTATACTTGGTGGAATTATGTTAAATCATAGAAAACTGAAAAATGCGAGGTTTGAGGGCGTTTGCATTGAAAACAAAAAAGTTTTTCTCACTAAAACTACTTTTTCGACCAATCGTTCCTATGGCAGCTATATGCTATAGTCATCCGATTTGGATCAAACATGGTAGAATTGTGCAGTAGCATATAATATTGATTAGTGACAAGTTTGGGAGTGATAGCATTGAAAACAAAAAAGTTTTTCCTGTTAAGACTTTTTTTCAGACATATCTTTTGTATGGCAGCTATACTGTATAGACCGATTTTCATAAAACTTGGTGCAATTATGGAGGAGATAGCATAGAAACAGACGGACAAGGCTAAATCAACTCAGCTCGTCGTCCTGAGCAAAAATATATATACTTCATGTGGTCGGAGATACTTCCTTCTATTCGTTACAAACATCTGGACAATTTTAATTATACCCTCTACAAGGGTACAAAAAAGACACAAGTTGTCTGAAGATTGATGGATCCTGTACAAATATCTTTGATAAGTGCAACTATCTGCTTGCGTTTGAACACAAGTGCGGGGGCACCCAAGAATATATTAAAATATGAAAATATATCCTAAATGGGAGGGTCACATTTGTTAGCATTTAACACGATCTGGTGATGTAAGATTGTACAAAAATGTATAAAAAAAGGGATCAAAATTCAAATAAATATTCGGCTTCTGAAAGAGGAGCTAGTCACATGTGCTCTAATTAGACTGTTAAATCTTACAAAGCAAAACACTCATCCCAACACATATAGGACATCTTATTGCAAAGAAACATATAATAACAACGCTGTTATATGGGATGGAAGTTTTCGAAAGTTGTAATGAAAGCAGCAAATGCAAGTAGCAATATTATATAGCACCACATATCACAATTTGCAGAGGGAACTTTTAATATACAGTCATGGAGTACTTAGTACAGAGTACTAACTAAGAAACCTTCCCACCTGTTTCAAAAGCTTAACTTTGCTTACTCCACTTCTTTACTACGGAACCAGCTACCTAAAGTTCTGTTTTAAAGATCTGTATAATTTATTTTATATTTCAAGTTTCATAATCAAAGTTAAATAATCATTTTACGTTAATAACCCCATCTATTTTAGTTTTCGTAATTAGTGCTTTAAAATAAGTCCTGTACTTTTGGCACTAAGAAGAAAGTATCAAATAAATAAATTTATTAAAACCGGAACAATTTTTGGTATCGGTCAGGGTCTCCATCTTGCAAAAAACGGTTATAGGTTGTTGAGTTCCAAAATGCTTTAGACCATGACCGACGAAATGTGATTCGTTTTTAATCTCTGATTTTAAGTACAAGCCTAGTAAAAGTAGCATTTTACAAACTTGAAAGTCATTTCCCCCCGCGAGGAACTTGAACAAGTCGAGGACTTATATTCTAAAACAGATTTCCCTAGGCATAGCCCCTGGGGACCGAACATGCTAGGGATTGAGAGAGGCAGTCACAGTTTCCATTCTCTCTTCTGGGGTAAGCCTGTTCTAAAATGACTTTAACGAACTAGGAAAACAATACAAATTAAGTAGTTGTCTGTACGGCTGTTTTTCCTATCTGCTAATGGTCTTATTATTAGGAGACTTAGTTCACAGCTTCATGCAGATGATGCTGGTTCAGAACTGCAGTTCAGTTACTCGATTGAGTGTACTCAATTACCCAATGAGACTACAGTTCTTTTTACTATTCTTACCCGATTTCAAAAAAGTTTAATGTGGGGGTTTTCCCAGAAAATCCTCAAAATAGTGTGCGATATACTCGATATGGTGAGCATTTTCAAACAGTTAAGAGATAAACAGATTGTTCCTAAATCAAGAAAATGCAAAAACCTTTTAGCAATTTGCCTGTCGTTCAAGTTACTTTTAGAACAGCCCTCGCACTTTCTATTTTTGTTTGATAAGCAACTGGTCTGGTGACAGGTCTTCTTACCAAATCCACAACGTTAGGCGTCAACTCAGTATCAGCTTTTCTCGCTGGCTCCTGTTCCAGCAGCTCCATCAACTTTGACCTGGTACCTCCTCGACCATTCTCCTCCATCAGCTGGTCATCCTAAGTATATAAACATTTGTACATACATATATAAAGATAACAAATAATCGTGCATGACTCACCCCACTGCAACGCTTTGCTATTGCACTCAACCTTTTTCTACATTCGGCTTTCAGCAGTTGGAGTCGATGCTGTTCCCTCATCATGGCCCCATATTTATCCAAATAGATTTTACGTGCTTTAACATTTGGTTCCGACTTCATGGTGGTGCGCAGCAAGTTAAGATTCTTGTTGGTGGATCTTAGATCTTTGTCCAAGACGAACAACTTTTTGTTTATATGCCGTTCCTCTGGGGATAAAAATGGTGTGTGTGAATGGATTTTGCAGTGAATGAAGATGATGTATAAACCTTTTAAAGTATCCATATCCATGATGAATTTATTATTTTCTTTTCTGTCTTTTCGTGATTATCGATACACTGAAAGAGCTGCCATGCTGGCAATTAAAGCGTTGCCATGTGTTTAAAAGTTATCGATAGTTTGCCAGAGAGATAACGCTGCCATTCGGATAATAAGTGTTATCGATAAATAGTGCGATTGTAAACAGGGAAGTGGTAACAATCGAAAATGTGTGGAACCAAGTTGTTTAAAGTGTTTTCCATAAAATGTTGAAAGTTATTGATTATGATTGAACTGTCGAAAACATTGTTTGGTTACTCACACGTTTGTAAAGTATGGAAAAGACCAAGTTTTGATTGTAACAAATATTTTTTTTTCTACTTTTAATGGGATTTTCCATCACAAAACTCTCTAGTCTTGGTCCTTAAGTTAGTACAGCATGTAGATATCCCCATCTTGGTTTTTAAATTACTACAGAATCGTCTAAATCTCATTGAAAATGCTAAACGCCGCTTCTTTTGTCACTAGAATAATTATAAATTCTACAGATTTGAACGATTTTATACTTTATTTGGTCTTGATCTGGTATAGACTCTTATGGTATAAAGCAAGGAGTCTTTCAGGCCCTTCTTTGGTTACTGTTCTGGTATAATATATAATACATAACATAATGTTACTGCAATTTAACATTCTAAAGCAAGGAATGGACCACTTGCCGTTTGCCTTGGCCATGCACAACTCATGGTCGGTTTTCAATTAAGGGTGTGTTGTTTCTCCCACTGAGCATAAGACCCTCTCCGCCCATGGCCGGTACTTTTGATTTCGATAGCTTATCGATAGAAAATCTAGCCTTTTAGCGGAAAGTAGCCATATGTGACAGTGACTAGATCATCCATGACAGTGACTTGATCATCCGTCGTGGATGATCTATGGAATGGACATTTATCTCATATGAGGAAGTACACAGAAAGAATGTAGTCATCCATTGAATGACCACTGGAATGTACCAGAGGAACAAGGGTATTATACACGTTCTTTTTCTCTGGTCTTTTTTCTTGCTCTTGATCGCCAAGTTGGCATAATATGGATTGCCTTTCACCGATTTTGATTTCCGACTTGGTTATAAAATACTTCTTTAAGCTCTATATCAGCGATGGTCAACGGTTGCCCCCAGAGGCTGAAGACATTTCGCTATTTACACATACAAGAGCCGAACTTATGCTGAAGCTGCATCCAGAGAGCTTAAATAAGAGCGAACAACTGACTAATTTCTGACAGCAGCGGTGTCGACTGAGCAATTTTGCAGTCTAGATATTATAGTGTCTATGGCGTTCGATGCGGTCAGGTCCAAGCTGGTTCTCGGCGTTTTATTTTCGCACAGCAATACACTCTCATTATATGGCCTCGCTCATGTTGAACAATGCTGCTCTATATAACCATCTTTTTGGTTACCCATCCTATTCCAAAACACTTTTAATACATTTTGTTACCTTCTATCTAAATTGTTGGGTGCCAATCGTGCCCCAATGCGATTATCGATAGCTTATCGACAGCACCGTAATCGATAGTTTACCCACCACTATGCTTAACGCTATTTAAATCACACACTTCTTTTCCAAAACAGCTAAAAATATGTATATACTCAGCATGTAGGGCAAGTAATGAATAAAGTCTGAGATTCTACCTTTAGTGTTACAATCGTTGTGATAAAATTTTAATTCCCTTAGCAAATGCTATCAACAGAAACATGTTATTGGTGTATCGATACTTATCCAAGACACAAACCTTCTGGCTTTCCAATACAGCAACATCTGCCGTCTCGTTTCACAGTTTCGTATAAAGCTTTCAAAAGCTCTTTCAAAAAGTTCTGCTTTGGTTTTATAAACACCAAAAGTAGGCAACATTTTAAAGGCTCTCAGTAAAAAATTGATTTATTTTAATAAAGGTTAGTTGAAAAAATTAAGTTGAAAGTTTTTGGAGTGGTGTAAAGCAGTTAAGGGAAACAAAATATATTTGAAGAGAGCGGTCTAACGGGCCGGGCACGAGGGGCTAGTGGGAGTAGAGCTTTGAATAAAATTTAAATACTGATACAACATTATTCCAAACTAAAGAAAAACCTTCCCGCCGGCCCAATTTTCGCATAGGTCCTTAAGCCGCACCAATTATTTTAATGGAAGCAGGTTCGCGGGTTCGAACAAAAAGTCACCAAACAAAAACAAGTAAGAAAGTCGGTCAAGTCTGACTGTAATATACTCTGCAGCGAACTTTCTTTTGGTCATAACTTAACCAATAGATGGCGCCACTACTTGATTTTCAAAACTGACCAGTAGATGGCGCCACCACTGTAACTACTGGAACTGACTTTTGGTCCTAAATCGTTCATTCGATCTTGATCATTCTTTCAGCAAATTGTTAAATAATATTGATTACTAAATATCACTAGAAGGTACTAACCTTCTATCTACAAAATTGTGAGAGATATAGCGTTTTTTTCAAATTGCGGGGGCGGGAGGGGGCGTGGCAAAAATTGAAAATAAACTTGATCTGCCTGCAATTAAAAGAAGTATATATCCCATACATGTCAAACCTCTATCTCTTACCATCTCTGAGATCTCTTCGTTCATACCGACGGACAAACGGACAGACGGACATGGCTATATCGACTCGGCTGTTAATGCTGATCAAGAATATATATACTTTATAGAGTCGGAAACGATTCCTTCTCCCTGTTACATACTTTTGCACAAACTTCATTTACTCTGTGTACCTTTGGTACAGAGAATAATGATCGTTAACGTACACTGAAAAAAAAAAATCAATCTTAAATCTAGATTGAAAATCTCGTTTTCAACAACCTTGTAATCTTATGAAAACAAGATTGAAAAACCTTGAAATGAGCTTAGAAATCTTATCTAACAACTTATCAATCAGTCTACAGTTTTCTGTAAAGCTTCAATTACAAATTTTTTTGATATATATAGATTTATTTTGCTAAAAAAAAAAATAAAATAAACACAATTTTCGGTTGCAATGCATGCAACCCAACCCTCCTGGGACTCAAACCACGAACTCTTCGTTCAATAACACATTAGCACGGCAGATTAGACGATTTTGCCGTAGGGGGTCACTTGTTAAGCGCAGTCAGTTGCAGTATAAAAGCCCAGGGAGCAAAAATCTCTGCTCTTATACTGCAACTCGTTGGGTCTAACAGTTGACGCTCGATGGTAAAGAAATGGTGTCAGTGTTTCAGTGAGCAGAAGGTACTGAGTTCAAGTCCTCAAGTCCTATTATCGGCGGATTAATAATTTACAATTTATATAAGTTTTTCAGAAAGAAGAAATTTTTAAAAACTAAAACATACATAAATAACACACCGTGTGTTCAACAGTGTGTTCTAACCCTCTAGTACGGCTGGGGTCAGTCACACTCTATTTTCGTCAACCCAGCGTTGCTCTTTGTACGGTGATGTATCGTGCCGCCTGTCAAATTGTAACATGGGCCGAACGCTAAACAGAGAGACAGAAAGAGAAGGCGTACGCTCTAATTTTTTTCCGTGAGAAATCGTGTGCAAAGAACGAAAGGAAGGAGAAAGGATTTCAAAAAAAGGTATATCAATCCTCGAACACCCTTTCAGCAAAATATTTCACAGCATGCCAGTGGAATGCACTATGGCGCTCCATGCACGGCATTGGGTTAAAAGAGATTAGGTTATGGAGCTCCATGCATGGCTTTAGGGCAGAGATGGGTGCGTCGCGATGTTCCAATGCCACGAGGCAGCGTGTGCATAGGACCTCTGCCGCGGCCGACTGCACAAAATCAAACGTACTCTATAAGCATTGAAAGCTTTTTATAGAACACGAATGCGGCGCACGCAAATTGTGCTTGTATGCGTGTGAAAAGTGTGACGATATGTGTGCATGCCCATCTCTGCTTTAGGGCGAACGAGTGTCGCTAAAGTCGGCCCCTACATGGCATTGGGTCGAACGAGTGTCGCTTATGTCGCCTCTCTGCATGGCATTGCGTCGACTTAGCTTGCCTGAAGAGACGTTAACGTATTGAGCGGACATCGCCTTGAAAAATACGTCAGTCGAGCCCATTGTGAGGGAAATAAGCGAGCGTCAACGACAGTCACAAAATCGTCGACGGAACGTTGATACAGCGTAGGTCGGCCGTACTAGAAGGAATTGACTGACTGATTCAATGACTTGATTGGCCGTCTACCCACAGCCTAGCCTGAGCGGTAAGAGAGAGAAGGTTGCAACTTGGACAGTAATTTGCATTTGTGGTGAAAGTGGGAGGGATTTTGAAAAAATCCTCCGGCAGCAAGAAAGTAAACGACACATAAGTACACCCAGAGAAATCTTGCACGAATTGGCGAGACTGAAATCGGCTTCAATTAACCAACAACATTTTGTATCAATTTTATGAACTTTTATTTCGTTTCAACAATGTCTTGGGGTTCGTATTAGAATTGATTGCACTTCAAAGAAGAATATTTTGCACTTATTTTAAAAATAAATTGGCTTGAAATGTACTTAATATATCCCAAAACAGTCTTAAATCAAGTATTTTGGGATTGAAAAAGTTGTACTTGATATTTCCAACTTTGTACTTGAGTCAAGTATTTTTGTACTTACCGTACTATTGACACCATTTGTACTTGATTCAATTTCTGCTAGTCCTGTTCGTTGCTTTTTCTAATTCTGAAGTCAATTGTGTCTAAAGTTCAATTCACTTCACATGTTTGTTTCACTGGCCACCAAATTACAGGAGGGGGGCCATCAATCAATTTGTGCCTGACTAGAAATCAATATCAATAACTATTTCCAATTAGCCATTAGCAGGACTTGACCTGGCCAGTGGGCGCACCTGCGTCCATTAAGGGCAATCAAAATGTTTAACACGAATCCGCTGCTAAGAACCCACAAACATCAATCAATCGATTGGTCATTGGGTCAGCCAAATTGTCTACTTGTCACTCACAAGTGCGTCAAATGTCAGCTGAAGATGGGGTATGGAATAAGTAGATTAAGTAGAAGAAGGAGGAGGAGGAGGAAGTGGAGGTGGAGGCCGGCAAATTGCTGTCACAAGCGCCAAATTATGCACTCGCCCAGTGGCTGTGGGACTTAATCGAAGACAAACATCTAATTGACATAAAGCCGACATGTTAAACGACATCGACAAACGGCCTCCGTACCGGCTTAGCTAATGACGACTCTGTTGGAGAAGACAACAACGACGACTACGTCTATGACTCTTTGTACATATCTCGCATCTTTTGCCGATATTTATGGACCGGGTTCAAAAGTTCAAACGCTGCCTAAGAGGAAGCAGCACTAGCACAGTGCAGTGCACAGTTTAATCAAGGCTTAGGAGGTTGTCCATTAATTAGAGAGACTTAAAAGATTTTGCGGTAACAAGTGCGAACACTGATAAAGTTCAATTGATTTTATAAATAGTTTCTATCATTTTTAGAAAATTTTGAGAATTTCGAACATTTTGAATTTGATTCAATGAAGAAAGTGCAAAATATGCAACAAGGTCACTCGTGTTTTCACACCGACTCGAGCCGAAGTTACATTTTTTTTTGTCACTTTCGATTAGCAACTTACGATGTACTGGAAAAGTTTTTAGTTCCTATGGTACAATTAATGTTTGGATTGGAGTTAGATTAGTCTTAGATGTTATGGCAGGTTTAGCCACGTCGTCTTGGAAGTTGCCAAGGGAAGATTGTCAAATGTCTTCTTCTGGCTCTGAGTTGCCTTGCTAGCCGATTTTGGGCTAGATGTTGATCTTCCATGAAAACTCCGGGGCAGTCGTCTCTCCTTAACGTGTAGGTGACATGGGCACACTTTGCTTGATTGATACCAATATTCCAGCACCAACTAGAATGTTCTTGGTGCTATGTCTAGGATGTCTGGCCAAAATGGCTGTGTCATCAGCAAAGTGGGAAAGAAAAGGTCCTGTGGGTCATTCCTGGGAATGGTATCTCCAGTGGGCTTGTCCATGGTTGAAAGTGTGTAAAGCGTGGGGCCGAGGACGCTCCCCTGTGCAACTAACGCACTTATAGTTCACCATGTGTGTGCACCAGATCAAAGATAAGTGTGAGAAGACTCTTTATCTTGCACAGTAATCCTTCGTGCCACACACGATCCAACGCTTGCTTCACATCGATGAATCCCGCCACGACGTACTCCTTGGCATGGTACTCTTCAAGGATAAAGTTAGTTTCCCTGATTAACTGGTCTGGTGTTCCGTGCGACCTTCTAAGACCAAATTGAAAGGGTGGAATGCATTGGCTGAGCTCATCCAAGGCAAGTATTCTGCTCAGCAGGCACCTCTCAAAGATTTTCAACACCGACGAAAGCTAACTGATGAAGGACTCATCCGGGCCCAGTGGACCATAACGATCTGGGCCTTCTTCCAGGCCCAGTCTCAACACTGAGTTGATTATTAATACTAAGAAGAGTATGGCTTTGTCAGGGAGTTCCTTCAGCGTCTCTTCTCCAGGAGCCTTTTTGGGCTTAAGCTCTTTGATCTTTTCTTTCACAAAAGTGAGCGGAGAAACTGGCCGTTTGAGCTGGACCAAGGTTGTCAAGAATACGTTCCACTCTGCGAATTCTGGATCAAGATTTTTCGCAAGCTCCTCAGCTCGATCCCTGTGAGATTTAGCCCAGGTGCCATCAGTCCTTCGGATCGAAAATTTTGGGGTTGCCTGACGTTTGTACCTTCTGGAGAGAGACCAGAGAGCATAATTGGCGCTCTCTAGAAATCGATCAGTCTCCAACTTTTTGTGTCTGATCAGCAGCTTTTTTTACACCAGCTTGACACTCTGCGATAGACTCTATCAACTATAGGGTCACGAGTACGAACGTATTGTCTCCGGATTCATCTTTTGATGAGGAAGGTTCTCTAACAGTATTAAAAAGCTGCTCGTTAGGGTTAGGCCGGATGCCACTGACCGTTTCCTAGAAGGCGTTACTTCTGATGCGAGTACAAATTTTGCTCTCTGGTCTCAAACCAGGAGGTACAAGAAGCAGGCAGCATCCAAACTTTCAATCCGCAAAGCTGACGGTACTTGAGCCAAATCTCGGCAGGAAAGGGCAAAAGCATTTGCGGTAAACTTAGAGGACTAATTTACGCCCCTCGAAACGACTTCGGTCAGCCGTAGGAGGCTTGTAGATCAGGTTCTTGACACCCCAGGGCAGCTAACGCTCCCAGTCCCACCAATCACATTGGAGGAGGTTCAGGGGCAGATCAAGGTCCTTAACAATAAAAAGGCACCAGGGGCAGATCAAGGACCTTAACAATAAAAAGGCACCATGCGAGGATGGACTTGACACTAATGTCATCAAAGCCCTCCCAGTAAAAGCGGTGCTCTTTCTGGTCCTAATTTTCAACGCGGCACTGCGACTGGGTTACTTTCCGAAAGCGTGGAAAAAGGCTCCCATAAAGCTGGGCAAAGCACGTCTAAGGTCGATTCATACCGTCCGATCAGCCACCTATCCACAGTAGCAAACATATTCAAGAGTTATCTACTAGCCCGAATCATGGCAATCGAAGGGGTGAGTGGCAGAATGTCTCTTTTTCAGTTCGGGTTTAGAAAATCACACGGAACCCCTGAGCAGCTGAATAGAGTCACAAAGGAGTACGTGGTTGCGGTCTACCTGGACATAAGGCAGCCTTTTGATAGAGTGTGGCATGCTGGACTACTATGTAAGGTAAAAAACATCTTACCGCCTCAACTATACACCCTTGTGAGAAGCTTTCTATAGGACAGGACCTTCTCGGGAGTATTGGAAGGGGCTGTTTCCAGCGTGAGGGTAATCTGGCGCTGGTGTGCCTCAAGGAAGTGTCCTTGGATCAACACTCTACTCTCTCTCTACACTTGTGATATGCCTACCGGAAGAACAATACCCATTGAAGACCGCCAAGACTTACTCATTGCAATATTTGCTGACGATACAGCTACTATGGCGAGAGACACGTGTATCTATGATGCCACTGATGTCGTTCAACAGTATTTGTATCGATTCAGCAGATGGGTGAAACGATGGAACATTGAGCTTAACCTAGCTAAATGTGTCAGTGTAACTTATACACTTCGTCATGTTGAGTGTCCAGGAGTATTCTTCAAAATCAGCTATTACGTCATTTACCTGGACATAAATATTTGAGAATATACCTGGACAAGCGCCTTACATTCGGAAGCCATATCAACGCGCTTGTAAGGTCACTATATGCCAGAGTAAAGAAAGTGGGATGGCTTCTCTCTAGCAGAAGCATAAGGTATATATATCAGAAGCAATCATAGCACCTGCCTGGAGATAAGGGATCCAAGTATATGGAATAGCTGCGAAATCCCATCTGAGAAAGCTCTGTGTCCTTCAGTCAAGGTGTCTGCGCAGACTATCGGGAGCACCCTGGTATATGTGCACAAGACATTTGGAGAGTGACCTCAGTGTGCCCAAGATTGGTGACGTAATCAATAAACAGGCAGGTGATTACGTGGAGAGACTAAGAAGTCACCCCAACACACTAGCCAGAAGACTCCTGAGCGCAGACGAAAGAAAGCAGGAAGTAGAATAAGACGACGCCTCAAAAAACTTTTCCCTACGGAACTTCCCAACAGACAAATATACTAACTTAGCAACTACCTCCCATTCAATAAACTTGACACCAAACATATTTTATATCATCACAAAACAACTCGCCCATAACACAGTTCGACAAAATCCAACTTTTTTTAAAAACCTGGCATTAGACCCTAAAATTATGATAAAAAGGACCTCTGTAAGCATCACCCACATCATACCCACTTTTACGAATAAAGCCTCAGTTCGCGTTTTATGGGTACTTTTGTACTTGCAACACACAGCGACAAATATTTTATCTTAGATTTTAAGGGCTTAAGATAAAAATCTCTCAGTTTTAAAGCTATCGAGTTGAAATTTTGCACAGAGTCTTCTTTTTATTGCACGCTGCTAATATCGGATCGGATGACTATATCTTACAGCTGTCATAGGAACCATCGGTCAAAAAATGTGTCTTAGTGAAAAAAACTTTTTTGTTTTCAATGTTAGGGTCCTTAAACTCGGCCATTATTAATATTATATGCTTTTAAACTAATTTGAAAAATTTGGTCGAAATCGGATGACTATATCTGAAGGCTGCCATAGGACTGATCGGTCGGAAAATGAGTCTTAGTGAGAAAAACTCTTTTGTTTTCAATTTTATCGTTCTTAAACTTGGCGATTGTTAATTTGATATGTTTTCAAAAAGATTCGCAAAAATTTGGTCGAAATCAGATGTTCATCTGTCGGAAAATGGGTTTTAGCTACAAAAGTTTTTGATTTTTATGTAAGCGTTCTTAAACTCTGTCATTTCAAAAACAGCATTTGCAAGGGTAATAAAACTTCGGCACAGACGAAGTTAGCCTGACCCTGTCCACATTTGCCAAATTTTCCAGACTTTTATCTTAAACCCTTAAAATCTAAGATAAAATTGTTGTCGCTGTGTATTGCAAATACAAAAGTATCCATAAAACGCGAACCGAGGCTGTATTTGAAAAACTGGGTATGAGGTGATGCTTACAGAGGTCCATTTGATCATAATTTAAGGGTCCCATGCCGGGGTATTTTTAAGTGTTGTACTGTGTTATTTGATCACAAGCTTTGCTTTAAAGACCACATCTGTGTCATATCCAACAAAGATAAGAGTTTGTTGGGTTTCATTAAGCGTTGGTCTAAGGTGTTTGACGATCCATAAATTCGACCATCGTTAGAGTATTGCTCAAGCATTTGGTCACCTCAATATAGTTTCTATCAAGATATACTGAAATCGTTTCAAAAGCAGTTTCTTCTCTTTGCACTTAGGGGCTTAAACTGGGATGCTGGTCTCCGTTTGCCTCCCTATATAGATAGTAGGTCTCTCCTCCTAAGTCTACTGAACTGAAACGTACCCTGCAGAGTGATTCGCCGTCTTCGTCCGTTATCTTTGCAAGTGTGCAGATCAAGTTACGCCCTACTAGGTTTCTGTATTATATTAAAATCCAGAGGAAATGGCATTACAGGCATGAGCAGGGAGTTGTTTTCTGATTGTGGTACCAGGTGAAGGCCGCTGATGATATGGTAGAGATACCATTGAAACAGCTGTACGGTCAACTAACCGCCTTTGTGGTGTGGTGTGTCCCTGTTTTAACCCTGTCGACCCCAACGTTGCCTGTGAGCAACTTCGGTTGCTTTGCAGCTAACGGTAAGCGTTGCTTTTGTTTTTGTCTGCTCATTCTTAGTGATAACGCTGCTTTTATGTGTCTACCCAAAATGCGAGCAAAAAAATTCACATTTGAAGATCAATTAGCGAAGTTCTGTACAAAAGACTGCAAGTGCATCACAGAAAATATTGTTGTGAAATTCGGAGGAGCTTTTAAAGTGAGATATTATATTTACTTTTATAATATTTTAAAAAATATAAAAAGTATAAATGAAATGTTTTTAAGCAAAGATTTAAGTTAAATTTAATTAGTTTCAAATAATAACCAGGTGAGTAATTTTCAAAGTTGTAATGTTGTTTGGGGGCAACCTTGGGCCATTGTGGTAATAAATATATTTGTATTTAGATATGAGACCGAAAGAGAAAGGATTGTCAGATGAAGATATTGAGAGGATTATTAACTTTGATTGGGATGCTTTTAATGACGAAGAAAGTGGTGATGAGATGGAAAAGATTTCTGCAGTGCTGAAGAAGAATTTGGAAGCATTGATGAACAAATCATTGCGTTCAAAGGTATATATTCATAAATGTCTTAATGAACTTGTTACTTTAGTTTAATTTTTTGTTACAGGTCGATCGTCATATAAACAATACAACCCAGCTAAGCCTCACAAATGGGGTCTAAAAATGTTTACGCGTGCTGCAACCTCTGGATTAGTTTACGACTTTACGCTGTATGTTGGTGAAGGAACCTGTCCTGCTAATGGCTTGGGAATATCTTCTAATGTAGTGTTATATTTGGCAAAAGGTCTTCCCAAGGACAAACATTTAAAGCTTTATTTTGATAATTGGTTTACGTCAGTAAGACTTCTGATTTCGTTGAAGGAAATGGGCATATTTGCAACAGGAACTGTACGTAAAAACCGCATAAACCATTGTCAACTACTTTCAGATGCCGAGTTAAAAAAGCGTGGAAGGGGATCTTTTGATATGAAATGTGAAATCAACAATAATCTTGTATGTGTGAAATGGTTTGACAATAAGCCAGTTCAACTCATATCTTCGTGTGAAAACCATGAACCTGTTGGGGTATGCAAACGTTGGAATCCAAAAGAAAAAGCGTATATTGGTGTTACAAGACCCGCGATTGTTGCTTCTTACAATAAGGGTATGGGAGGTGTAGATTTGGCCGACATGCTCATGGAGCTGTACAAGGTCAACTATCGTTCAAGGAAGTGGTGCATCAGAATTTTTTATTGGTGCCTGGGAACATCCGTTACAAATGCGTGGCTATTATATAGAAAGCATTTAAAATTGATAAACCCAGGGCAAAAGCATATTCCGTTAATAAAATTTCAAATCGAAGTTGCTCATGAGCTTTTAAAATGTACTGCCAATACTTCGAAAAAAGAGAGGTCGACCATCGAATTTTGAAAAAGATAGCTCGATAGTATCCCTGGGCTCCCCAACAAGCAGTGTGTTTTCGCATCACTCTAAAAAGTACAGGTTCCAGCCGAATCCTTCAGTCTCACAACGATATGATAAAGTGGAAGATTGGGTAGTATTTGGTGAAAAAGGCCGTTGCAGGTTATGGAAGACAGGATCACCAATGTCCAAATGCCTTAAATGCAAAGTCCACCTTTGCTGTAATAACAATAAAAACCAATTACTTCTTAAATAAATACAAAAAGATGAAAAGTAAAAAAAAAATTTTCATTCCACACTAAAAAAGTTGGGGTCGAAAGTTGGGGTAAAGTTATGTACAAACATAGCGAGACCTAGAGCCGGCAAAAACTTGAAGGTTTAATTATCATAAAGGTCGTTAAAACATACATGTACAAGGACCAAGATGTTTATACTGTAGGTCAGAAATCTATCCTCACTCCACAACTAAAGTGTTAGAACCAGTAGGGAATCTTAAGAACAGATTCGACTTAAAATAATTCGCATTTTCATAACAAAACATACTTGAAATTCCCAGTACACAACGGTTTAAATTCTATCCCGATCGATCTAGAACTCTGCCGGTCATTTTTTTTTCTGATTGTTTTGTATGAAAAATGTAAAGTCATATGGACGCCCCTTGATTCGTAAGTTTATGGTGCAAATTTAACGTGAAAACAAAAAAAAAGTTGAAAAAGTTATGTTTTAAGGGGCGCGGAAAGGCTCCAAAGTTTTTGATAAATTTTCCATTTTTGTTCAAAATTGGGAAACAAATCATTCAAATTTTACTCGTGCTGATTTTACTCTCCATTTGGCTCCTAGAAAACGTTTAGTGAACCGAGCCTTATGTTTTCTTTTTGATGCAAAATCCTTAGTAAAAATAGTTATAAATTTTGTTTTAGCGCAGTGGTTCGGATCGTTCTCTGAGTGAAAGGTGCCTTAGAAGGTGTTTGCCCTCCACCAAAGGAAGAGAAAAGACATCACCTGACAGCAGCAGCAACAACAACAACAACTGAAAGAGGTCGACATTTCCACAAAGAGACGCGGTCATAAAGCAGGCAGTTTAAGGTGAAAGGTGCTCAGCTGGAAGAGTTGCGGACATGCAAGTTGTCTGAAAATGGCTTGGCTATAATTAATTTGCTGTTGTTGTTGTTGCTGCGGCTGACAGTCAAAATCAAAAAGTCACTTATGACTGACACTTTGCATATGAGGCGGCAACGCGCTGACCAACAGCCACAGCCTCCATCTACGCCTGCAATGTGGCAAATCGCAAGTTGCAAGTCGGTAGATGAAGATGACTACCCAGACATGCCGTGACTTATGATTTTTCTTTTGAATCTTTGTTGTTCCCTCTCGCATGATTTACGCGCAGCCACAAAAAACAGTTTGCAGTGAAAAAGTTATGAGCATTTGATTTACGATCCGAAGAGCCAACCCATTGGGCGTACGCTGATGGATTTGTCAAGTTTGTGGGTCAAGTCGTGGAGGGGGCAATTTTCTGTTGAATTTCCGCCAGTCGATGATTACTCAAAATCGCAGCTAGCCAATGTCCGCATCTGCCACATCGTGTGAACGCAGTGGGCAACTAATTGCCACAACTAAGCAAAAACTTAAAAAAAATATCTTTGGATTCATACCTGAGATATGTCGGTGTGGCTGGCAAAGATGGAGAGTATATTTGGGAAACCAGTTGGTCATACTCAATGCCAGTTCAGGCGTTGACTGACAGCCGATGACCCCTTGGGTAGAGAAGCACTTGTGCTGTTGGTGCTGCTGACAGTGTAAATGACAGAGGTGGGAGGTGTCGAGAAATCATCTATGAAATTTGAAAAGAAAAGGGTTCTCTCATCGATCTTCATTCGAAAAAACTGTCAAATGGCATGCGTGGCGAGTTAATCAGCTGCATCAGAGAAGTGTGCCACCGTTAGACTGGCATACAGACCATTTAGACATTGTAGTCGGCTCAAGGATTTTGACAGCTAAGCTGACATGGCAAAATGCATAAGTCTACATGTGTCTTGTGTCTTGTCTATGACTATGACTGGCAACAACAAGGTGAATATTGCCAAAGCCAAAGCTCAAAATGCAATGAAACAATCAATCAAAGCGCTGAAAAGGGGCTTGCCGCGTAACGGTTAACTCCAAAGGCACAAAATCAAATTACCAACAATGATTAATCAATCAACACTGCGCCAAGAAACTCATATTCGTACTCGAGAGTACTCGAGTACTCTCGAATATGCGAATACGAATACAAATCCGAGTCCCATGCATGCGATAGCCATAAACCGCTAGCACGATCTTGCCACTGGCCTCGTCTCGGCGGTAGTGGGTGTGTGTGTGTGTGTTTGTGTTGGCCAAGTGGGTGCGTTCTCACAGCTGGATGCCGTCGTTGTTTTCGAACTGGCAGCAATCACGATCCAGGCAGCAGCACACACCTGCATACGTTGACCCCTTGTGCCCATGCTACCCCTCTTTTGCTTACATACACTGAGAAAAACCAAAAATCAAGTATCAAAATACTTGAATCAAGTACAAAATTCTATGAGAATTTCAAGTGCACTTTGATGATATCAAAATAGTTAATTAAAAACCGTTATGGCATATTTTTAGTGCATTTACGGACTATCTTAAGAACCTTAACTGAATAGACTGAAATTAATCACTATGGACTCTTGAAAGTAATCATCAAAAGGACACTAATTAGTATCAAATTGATATTTTCGAAAGTATTAAAATTATATTTCGAGAATATTATGTTATTAGTAGTAGTAGTAGTAGGCATTTATTTGGGCTTATAATAGGCATGGCAATTTGCCGCTAGCCTAAAGCCGTTTTGCTTTAAATATTAATTACATATTTACTTTTTTTACACTTAATTTTGTTATTTAAAGTAAGGCAACATAAAAGGATAAAAAATTATAGATAACAGTACTACATTTATAAAAGCTCGTGTACAATTTGATCCCTATATTTTATAGCGTGGCTTATGTATAAAGCCAAATTCATCCAGTTCCTTCCATCCTTAGTCAGCCTTATTTTTCCCAGGTAGGCCATTCTCAGCTCCTGTAGTATCGGGCATCTGCCTAGAAAGTGTTGCACAATGTGCATAAACTGTTTTCGTTCTGGTGGTGAGGTCTGTAGCTAAGCTGGAGCATTTCCACTCGAGACTTAAAAATGTGCGAAATCTAATAAGTTCCAATATTATCTTGAAAGTAGTTATTTTCAGCCATGTTGTAACATAACTTTGAATATGTATTTCTCGTGTCGCTCTGTCTCGCTTCTGATTCCCATCTTTGCCGAAATGTGCATTCTATACTTTGTATTAGCCGGTTCTGTTGTATTTCCCACTGTTCTGGAAATTCGAGAGTAATCTCCGTCCCGAACTCCTGTGCCAAACTTAACCACTGGTGAAAGAGTTGTGATTTGGTTGCGAGCAGGTGTTTTCCAGTTATTTTCGGATATCTTCGTTCAGGCATATCGATTATTTTTATACTCTGTACCGAAGGTACATAGAGTATATTAAGTTTGTGCAAAAGTATGTAACAGGGAGAAGGAATCATTTCCGACTCTATAAAGTATATATATTCTTGATCAGCATCAACAGCCGAGTCGATATAGCCATGTCCGTCTGTCCGTCTGTCTGTCCGTCCGTCCGTATGAACGAAGAGATCTCAGAGATGGTAAGAGATAGAGGTTTGACATGTATGGGACATATATTTCTTATACTTGCAGGCAGATCAAGTTTATTTTCAATTTTTGCCACGCCCCCTCCCGCCGCCGCAATTTGGAAAAAACGTCATATCTCCTACAGTTTTGATGATAGATGGTTCGTACTTTCTAGAGATATCTAGTACTTTAAATTATTTATCGATTTGCTGAAGGAATGATAAAGATCGGATGAACGGTACTCAAGTTATGAGCAAAAAACGGTCAGTTAACAACCCCGACCCACCCCACCCATAACCTAGGCATTGCGTTCAGCAGAAGCAATCTTAGTGAGCGAGAGAGAGAGAGAGAGAGAGAGACTTAGAGAGCGCACTGCGTTGTCCGTTGTGTGTTAACTGGCCGTTTGACTCGTGACCAAATGCGAGCTGCGACTTAGGAGAGAGTTCCATGTACTCGGGTGTCTTTCAGTTTCAGTTCAGCGTGTCTGTCAAATTGCATATTATCAGTAAGTGTCACTCCTAAGTATTTGAACGACTTAACTATTTCTAGCGGTGCTCCATTTAATGTCCATGATTCGTTGCTTGCTTGTCTCCCTCGACTGTCCCGTACCACTAGTAACTTAGACTTCTCGATGTTAATCTTTAAGTTCCAAGTGTCGCAATAATCCTTCCTCCTCCTCATTCTGTTTTGCAACTGTGTGGGAATTTCTGCTAGCATGAACATGTCATCAGCATACATTAGGACTTTAAAAATGTGTCCACCCATATGGACACCCCCTGAAAGGTTCTCAGCTATGTCGTCTACAAAGAGAGCAAAGAGCAGGGGGCTGAGTAGGCATCCCTCTTTCACACCTTGATTCGTCGCGAATTCTTTCGATAGTGCCTGTCCATCCCATACCGTAGTATTGTTGCCGCTGTATAGGCTTCACAGGACTGCAATCATTTTTGCCTATATACCCTTGCTTCCCAACTTATAAAAAAGTTGTTCTCTATTTATTGAATCGAACGCTGCTTGAAAATCTATAAAAAACATGTACATCTTTTTTTTTCTTTGCCGTTACTCTTTCGCAAATGAAGTCAATACGAAAATGCTATCCACAGTCGAGTATCCTTCTCATATCATATTAATACAAACCTTAGCCCGAATGGTGCTGTAATTATTTTTTTGAAATTGCTTTATGAAACTTTCAAGATTTTTAGATTTTGGGTCCCTGAATCCAAAAATATGAATTTTAACCTTCGTCCTTGTCAGGACCAATTTTTCGAATGTGACCATATGGTCACGCCAGCACCGCTAGGGTGCCGGATTTTTAGCTGTAAAATTAAAGTGTCTTTGGAAAAAAACCTAAAATTAAACACAGTTTTATACTGTGAGCATTAAATCTATTTAAACTTTATTTATTGTATGATATTCAGCAAAACAATTGACACATAATTCTACATTGCATTTCAGGCAAATAGTTCTTTCTGCCAACACTTTTGCATAAGTCACCAGCACAACGTGTTCTTTTCTCGCTGGCAGCAACAAAATGATCTGTTCGATCGTGGCGAATGATTTTTGAGAGATCACCTTTAAACCGTGGACGCTTTGGCCCTGTTTGAATCGGCAGTTGTCCATAGTGTTTGCAACAGAAAGTGGCGATTTCTCGTTTGAATTCAAGTTGGGTGAGTATTTTTGAAACTCTTTGTAATTGCCAAGCATTATTGACTAATATGTCGAGTAGCCAAGTAAAAATTGAACTCCAACACTTTTTGCCACGATATCCAATGCGGTGGTGGTTGACATTTTGATCAAGACGATCTACGTCGCACATAAACTTGTTATACTATGTTATGATGCATGATCGAGGAACATTGACTTTTTTCCGGATTCTTTCGAATACCGTTTATCATAAGAAACGGCGCCAACAACTGAGTTATCGACCCATTTGGTCAGTCCTATGCCGGTTTCTTTCATTTTAGATATTTCGTATGAACCACGTGTTACCTTTTTCATGGTTTTCTTGTGTTTTATCGGGTGATTCTCCCGAATAGTTCCGGTTGCATTATAACCTCTCGACTTTAGATAGGCAAGCAAAGGAAAACTCGTGAGTAAATTGTCGAAATAGAATGAAAACGGAAAGTTTTTCATATCATCTGGAAAGTCATCGATCATATTTATGAGCGGCGCTGCACATTTTCCAAATCTTTAATCATGCTGATTAGTAGAACGAAGGCTCTTGACTTGATAAATTTCAAAATTTACCATGTATCCGCTTGGCGTACAAAAAAGACCATGATTTGTATCCAAATCTTATTGGTTTGGGCGGTTGAAGGTAAATGGAATCAACATTTCCACTAAAATTTTCATTTTCTTCTTCATTGCACAACTGTTCCAAGTAATCGGCAACTTCCTGGACAGTTAATTTTCTGTGTTATAATAATGAATCGTACAATTAGTATGATTTTGTTGAAAAATATTCACTTTTTGTTTACACTAAGCAATAAAAAACCGAGTCGAAGGTGGCCCACATAACCTGTACCCTAGTGGAATGCACAAATTTATTGAACAAAACTATTTTCTATTTCGCGAAACTTAATTTTTATTCAAAAGAACACTTTATAAGCTTTCGATTGATACATATATTTCATATATATGTACGGTAAGAAAAGTAGCCAAAAATAAAGAAACTTACTTGCGGTTGCCATAGGAAGCATCAGTCAAAAAATGGGTCTTACTGAGAAAAGATTTTTTGCTTTCAATGTTAGCGTCCTCAAACTCATCCATTATTGATATTATATGCTTTCAAACAGATTTGCAAACTTTGGTCAAAATCAGATGACTATATCTTATAGCTGCCATAGGACCGATCGGTCGGAAAATGGGTCTTAGTGAAAAACTTTTTTTTGTTTTCAAGTAAATCGTTCCTAAGGTCGGTGATTCTTAATATTAAACGCTTTCAAACTAATTTGAAAAAGTTGATCGACATCGGATGATTATATTTTATGGTTGCCATAGGACCGATCGGTCGAAAATGGTTCTTAGTAAGAAATTTTTTTTATTTTTAATGTTAGCGTCCTTAAACTCACTGATTACTAATATTATATACTTTCAAATATATTCGCCGAATTTGGTCGAATTTGGATGACTGTAAGTTAAGGCTGCCATAGGATCGATCGGTCGGAAAATGAGTCTTAGTGAAGAAACATTTTTTGTTTTAAATTTTATCTTTCTTAAACTCGGCGCTGGTTAATTTGATATTCAAAAAGATTTGCGAAATTTGGTCGAAATCAGATGTTTATCTGTCGGAGAATGGGTTATAGTTACAAAAATGTTTGATTTTTATGTAAGCGTTCTTAAACTCTGACATTTCCAAAACAGCATTTGTAATGATATAAAAACTTCGGCACAGCCGAAGTTAGCTTGGCCTTCTCGTTATATTAATTTTTTAGTATCAACTTGATACTAGGTCTTATCACTTTGATATTTCAATTGTCAAACTTTTAGTATCTTTTTGATACCAGCTTTTATCAATTTAATATTTTAATATTATAATAATAATAATATTTAATATTATAATCTTATCAAGTTTGTAGAATCAATTCTGTTAGTGAGTGCCTATTAAGAGACGTACTCTCTCCTCGTTGCGCTCTGTGTAGGCATCGTTAGCCTTTTGCCGTCAGGGCTTTTCCTGGACAGGACTCTATGTAACCTAGCTCCCACTTTTTTCTCTCGCAGAATTTTCTATATTAAGAAAGGGTTCTTAAAAACTGGAAACAGTTTCAGTAGAAATTGTACGAACAGAACTAAAAATAGCTTGTCTTAAAAGTTGTGAAGTAATCTCAAAAACATCATACAAAAAATTTGAAGGAAAATCAGACGTTTAATATCTCTTTGTAACCGATAGTTTTTTCGGGTTTTCTGTTTATTTTGACACACCATTTTATGTTTTGTCGGTACGAGTTTTTCTTTCTGTCCATCTAGCTGTCTCGTTCAGTGTCTGCCTACAGTGTGGCCATCCTTCAATGTCTTAAAAATACATTAATCGGGCGTGTTCTACAAACCTCTAACAACCCAAAAGCAACCCAAAAGCAATTGTCGGTGTTCCTGAAAGCTCTTTTGGTTGTTTTCAAATGTTGCGAATTTTGTGGCGACATTTGGTCTATGTTTTGCTAATAAAGAGATTTGAGTCAAATATAATGATGAGGAACAAAGCTGATCGAATTGCATTAATATTATTAAAGATTTGTTGAATTTTTAGTAATAAAAATAAATTTTAAAATATTGTCCACCAAAACAATGCACAAGTCTGAGGGCAGCAAAAAGCAACAATAAGCAAACCTGCCAACTTATTCCAATTATGACACTTACATTTTCGGAGTTTGAATTTTCTTTTCAAAATTAAAAGTTTGTACACTTAAATGAAGTATAAATTTAACAAGATTATGTGGATAAATTAGCAGTTTATTAAAATATGATTTGAAAGGTTAATTCAATGAAGTATAAATTCTATCGGCGAGATTTTCAAACTACAAATGGAAGACAAGTTATCAGCAGTGAAATTTTTAACTGGATGTTTTTTTGCGGGAAACATCCGCCAAAACTCCAGAGTAAGAGGCAGTAATGCCATATGGAAAAACAGTTGGATATCGCGGAGAAAAAAATGGTTAACGCTTCATCAGAAATTAAAAATGGATTGCAGAACAATTTCTGAAACTTTGGTTTCGATTATGTCTCCCTCGCCAACGGCCTTCTCCCAGCTATATTCAAACAATTAATGCAGCCTCGGCCATTTTTGAATTTATATTATATTTGTGCACTCCACTCACTTGTAAGCAACAGGATTGTCAGTACAAAATAATTTTTTGGCGGGTCAGCGTTCTCTTCAATTTTTTTCCGATACAAGGCTACTAAGGGCTTAAAAATAATTTAAAGTTTGGAACTCAGCGCATACCACAACCGCTTGCAACATTTGGCTTAAGCAGCCTTTACACTTGTCATACATCTCTAAAGAGACTCTCTGACGATAGTGTAATAGCAAAGCAAATAACTAAATATTTGGAAAATTTCGGCTTTTTTCATGTAATTTGACAGGTTAAATTTGATAAGAGTTTCTCTTTAGAGAATTTTGACAACCGACTATTTAGAGATATATGATAATTGTAAAGGTAGCTTTAGAAACTACCAAATAATATTTGAATCCTACAATAATTTAAATTATTTTGAAGCCTACAATCCTGTCGTGGCAGCCCCAACGCAAAAACTACCAGTCAGCTGTTTTTGCCAGCTGCTTTGCATGTAACTCCGAAGCTAACTCCGAAAAATGAAATCTCCGACTTTTGTGGAACACCGACATTTGGATTGGTCGTTTTCAAAAACAACTGACCCCAAAATCTATAGAGATTTCTGGAACACATCGGTATACTAAAATATTCATATATTTACATATTGGCAGTCATTTTTAAATAATTCCAAAAGACTACACCTTAAACATTAACTTTTAGCTGCTAATTAATGCTATATTACTTAGACAATTGTATAAAGAATAAAGTATACAAATTCTTGATAAGCCTCAGCAGCCGAGCCATGTCCGTCTGTCAGTATGAACGCAGCGATCTCAGAAACTATGTATAAGAGATAGAGCCACAAGTTTTTGCATGTCACATACTTATCTTATAACAATAATCGTTGTCAAGGCTAAGTTCTGTAAACTTTGCGTCCAATTGAAACACATTTAGACTAACCTTCTTAAGACCATAGTTCAATATGCCATTGCATTTGCTTAGTTGCTTCACCGAATCATTGTCTATCTGAAATATTACTTGTATTTGGCTTAGAGGGCATTCCTCTATATCAAGCACCTTCCAATTATTTGTGGTCACAAGTGGATTCATTTTCCTCAACATCTGTAGTATGACTTTGGGATCGTAGACTTCATTTGGAAGCAAGGCTGTGGCCTTTGGTCCCAAACATAAATATTCGGCATCTAGCATACGCAATTTCGCACCTGGGTAAACTCTGATTGCAATTGCAATTTTGTACAACGCCACGGACCCACGTCGGTCGGGGGTCGGTCGTGTCTCTCACACCTTCAACCTGGATCAAGTACTGAAACTCTTGAATCAATTATGTCGGGATCAAAAATTCACTCTTGGATCAAGAATTTCGCTCTTGGATCAAGAATTTTCACTATTACCGTACTTTTAAGAACGAATGCTCTTGATTCAAGAGTGAAATTCTCTATTTGTTCTCTGAGTGTATATTTATGTTTTAAGAATAATTTCTACTTAAGCTAATAACCAAACCGAGTTGAAATTTTTATTCCAAGACTTAATAATACATCGAATTGGGTCGATTTTCTTAGTGTACGCATTGTATGTACCTATCCACGTGTGCGTTCTCTCTCTGCAGCTTCAGCAATTGGTAATTTCAAATCAATGCTTGCCCAATGCCTCCTCTGAGCGGCTTCTTCCCTAAATGGTCTGACCGTCGATCTGCAGTTCGATCGTGCCAAAAATGGGTTTGCAACTGGAATTCGCTTTTAAGCCAATAACAACAACAACAACTTTGACCAGGCTCCAGGCCAATCCTCCCGCTGCCATTGCAGGTGGCGATTGCCGCTTTGGCCAGAGCCAGAGCCAGAGCCAGAGCCGGAGCCAGCTGCTGGTGTGAACAACTAGAAAGTTTTTCGAACAGCGACATCGGATCGTGAGAATCAGTGCGGCATATGAAATTTATTAGTTTGCTGGCCAAAACAAATGCCGTCTGATTTCAATTTATGGCCAAGTAATGAAAATTTGACAAATAGCAAATGGGCAGGCATTTAATTCTGGCAGGCCAATCGCATACATCATCCAAAGTGGTGGAAAAATACACTTCCGTCAACTGACGAAACCAAAATAGATTGATTGAAATGCTCGTGCAGATATCAAGTTTGTGGCTGCTCCGTTTTATGTATTGGACTTTAAGCCACAAAAGTCGTGACCCGCCAACATTGAATTGCCAGGCAGAGCACGATGGGACGATTTGGTTTGGTTGTGATCTATTGAAGAAGATACATCAGAATCAGCTTTAACATTCTTAAAGGTTTATATTGAGTTAAGTAAAAGTATTTTCTGAACGAAACGATTCTGTTTGTGCTTCAATTCTTACTGTCTTTGATGTGTGCAGAGCTGAGTGAAAATATGTATTGATCGGGATCCGGAAACTTATCTCTCTATCCCACAGTGCTTCAAAAAAAAAACACTGCCAAGCAGCAGCCTTAACCTGGTCTACCTCTAAACATAATTCGCTTAGTGGCCCAAAGGCAGCGCCACATATTTTAACGAAATGTGAATTTTAAATCTGCCAGCACGAAAACCAATTTTCAAACATGCACAGCCCCAGCCAAGTGTTATTATTGTGGGAGCTGTTCAAGATAATGAAGCCATTGGACCCTTTGGGCAGACCAGGCCAAAAGGCTTGATTCATTGTCAATCATAATTTTCAAGTTGGTTGTTTTAAGTTTCCCACATTTAATGCCTGGCTGGGTTTCTGTCATTCCTCATGGGAAAATCACTGGCGTAACTTGGTCATCCTAACAACCCCCCACGCTTGGGAACTACACATAACACCTACGAGACGCGACTCGACGAGACGAGAAGAGGGCCGCGCTCTGTTGCACACTCGTTGCAACGTCATCATTTCAAAAAGGGGTTGAAGTGACTTTGTGAATTTTCACGGTTATTATGTAGAACGGAAGTAGAACTAGAACTACACTTCTTGGGTTCGTCTCTGACTTTGAACCTGACCAAACATTTCACACAGTTTTTATACGCAGGTGTTTCAAATATATGCCAAATTATAATATGTTAATTTGAAATTTATGTTAAGCGGAAATTGAAAATCAGCAGCTATGCTCCATTAGTTTGTTATGGTCAATGGATATGGGGACGGTTACTGACCATCCTCAAAAAGCTATAAGCCTGCCTTTGAGATTCCCAAGCGGTTATAGCAATGCTGGCATGGCATGCTGTTAGCTTCTGCTAACCCGCTGAAGACAGGCAAAGACTGCTGACGATTGATTATGATAGAAAAGTTTTTGCTCAAAAATACAAAATTTTCAAATAATCCAATTGAGTAAAATTGGTCAAATACAAACTGTGCAAATGTATTTTAAATATCGTAGTTCAGTTTGGGAAGGTTTTATTTCAATATTTTGATCTGTGATGAGGCTTACTTTTGGATCAATGGAAATGTCTATACGTGAAATTAACGCATTTCATGTGAACGAAAATCCACAAGAGGGTTTCCATGCAAACTGGTTGGAAGACATAATTTCGACAGAATTTTCACTCTGAAGCGAAACTTAAATTGAACCTTAAACCAAAGCAAAACCTGTTTCGAACTTTAGATGTTGGTTCGGTTTAACAAAAGTTATACCTTACAAAATTTAAGCTACTGACCTGAATTTCGACTTATTTTAACTGCAAACTTACGCCGAATCTAAGCCTGATCAACAAACAACATTTCTCTCTATATTAGTAAGTGTGTTCTGACTAAAAAGGGTCAAAATCTGAATTTTTTTGCAACTTCAATCACAAATTACTAAAAGTTTCAAAGTGGTGGATTTCTGAAGACAGATTCGTATTAAGCCCACGAAAATCATCTAAAATCACCACCAACCATTCAATGTACTGGACCTTGTTGCCAAGTGTAGATTATAAGGGATAGCAGAGATCGAGAGATCGGTAGACTTTAAGAGGTGGCCGCTTACACGTACTTTGGAGTGACATTGACTAACAAAATGTGATTTGAAATTCGATAAGAAATTTTAATCGGACAGACTTTAGAAGAATGTGATTTTGGAAACCAACACGAAAAGAGCACTGCGCACCATTTCGGTTTGGTAAAAATTAACATTAAAATCTCATCAGGAAAAAGTACAAACTAAACGTAATGTACAAGCTAATCTTAAAGTCTATTTACACAGGCCGCAGCTTCGAAAAAACTGTCAAAGTCGAGGCTGAGATTTTTTTTTCATAGAAAATACAATGGTTTTCGATTTCTCATGTTCATGTTTTTGCTCAAATCGAAATCCATCTAGATTTAGCAACTAGATGGTTTTTGTGCAACTGGTTGTCTCATGTACGTTGATTATAAATTTGGGCATTTGCGGTCACACCGGGAAGGCTGGAATGGTATAATACTAGGTTGACAGCACCTCTGCACTCGGCTGATTATTGTTTTTATACCCTTGCAAAGGGTATTATAATTTTGCCCAGAAGTTTGCAACGTATAGAAATATTCATTTCCGACCCCATAAACTATATATATTCTTGATCAGGGCGACGAGCTGAGTCGATTGAGCTTTGTCCGTCCGTCTGTCTGTCTGTCTGTTTCTACGCAAACTAGTCTCTCAGTTTTAAAGCTATCGAGCTAAAATTTTGCAGAGAGTCTTCTTTTTACTGCACGCTGCTAATATGTCGGAACCGACCGGATCGGATGACTATATCTTATAGCTGCCATAGGAACCATCGGTCAAAAAATGGGTCTTAGTGAGAAAAACTTTTTTGTTCTGAATGTTAGCGTTCCCAAACACAGTCATTATTAAAATTATATGCTTTCAAACAGATTTGCAAACTTTGGTCAAAATCGGGTGACCATATCTTATAGCTGCCATTGGACCGATCGGTCGGAAAATGGGTCTTACTGAGAAAAACTTTTTTGGTTACAATGTTAGCGTCCTTAAACTCGTTCCTTATTAATATTATATGATTTCAAACAGATTCGCAAACTTTGGTCCAAATCGGATGACTATATCTTATAGCTGCCATAGGACCGATCGGTCGAAAAATGGGTCTTAGTGAAAACAAATTTTTTTGTTTTCTAGTAAATCGTTCTTAAGGTTGGTGATTATTAATATTAAACGCTTCCAAACTAATTTGAAGAATTTGGTCGAAATCAGATGACTATATCTTCAGGCTGCCATAGGAATTATCGGTCGGAAAATGAGTCTTAGTGAGAAAAACTTTTTTGTTTTCAATTTTATCGTTCTTAAACTTTTCGATTGTTAATTTAATATGTTTTCAAAAAGATTCGCGAAATTTGGTCGAAATCAGATGTTCATCTGACGGAAAATGGATTTTAGTTACAAAAGTTTTTGATTTTTGTCTAAGCGTTCGTAAACTCTGTCATTTCAAAAACAGCTTTTGCAAGGGTATAAAAACTTCGGCACAGACGAAGTTAGCTTGGCCTTCTCGTTTTTATTGCGCTCCAATTTTACAAATTAAAACAAGAATTTTACAGAGTTATTATGATGGGAGATTAATCAGTAGGTCAAAAGCTATGTTCACACAGGCAAATAATTTGGACAAATTTTCATGAAAATTGTGCTATGTCAAAGACTTATAGATATTATAGATGACGCATGTGAAACAGAAAACGATTGTTCTTGGGAGCTGACATTGGATCCCAAAAAAAAAAAAAATAAAAAAGTTTGTATGAGATGCGGTATCTACACATATGTAGTGTCTTTGGCTATATGGATACAAGGTAAATGTCAAAAATATACCTAGGTAAGGTAAAAGGTATCCGGAATTTCCAGTACCTAGGTAAAGGTAAAGTTACCAAAAGTAACTTTTAATTTAAAAAGCATGGTTAATATATTAATATTAGTAATAAATATTAACGGTACGTGCCTAATTCCAAATATTAGGTTTAAAAATGGAACATTTTAATTTCATATGATATAATATTACAATGTTTCTCATATATCATCTCGCTTTTTATACTCTGTACCGAAGGTACATAGAGTATATTAAGTTTGTGCAAAAGTATGTAACAGGGAGAAGGAATCGTTTCCGACCCTATAAAGTATATATATTCTTGCTCAGCATCAACAGCCGAGTCGATATAGCCATGTCCGTTTGTCCGTCCGTATGAACGAAGAGATCTCAGAGATGGTAAGAGATAGAGGTTTGACATGTATGGAACATATATTTCTTATACTTGCAGGCAGATCAAGTTTATTTTAAATTTTTGCCACGCCCACTCGCGCCCCCGCAATTTGGAAAAAACGCTATATCTTCCACAGTTTTGTAGACAGATCGTTCGTTCCTTCTAAAGATACCTTGTAAAAAAAATAATTTATCGATTTGCTGAAGAAATGATAAAGATCGGATGAACGATACTCAAGTTATGGGCAAAAAACGGCCAGTTAACACCACCCACCCCCCACCAACAACCACAGCAACATACCCTAACCGTTCAACACAGGCAATCTTAGTGCGAGAGAGACAGCGAGAGAGAGAGAGAAACTTAGAGAGCGCACCGCGTTGTGCGCGGGGTGTTAACTGGGCGTTTGACTCCTGAGCAAATGCGAGTGTAAGGGTACAGAGTATGTTATAGTCGGGCTTGACCGACTTTCTTTCTTGTTTAATATACCAAGAGTATCAAATATTTCGTCACCTATTCTATTTTCTTTTGGTGTAGGTATTTGGCCTCTACTGCAAAAAAATCTTCCAATAGGGGCAGAGGCAAAATGATACTATACTTATAAAAAACATTGCAATTATTTTACTACTTAAGTATAGATTCAAAAGATTTGCTATAATCGGCAAGAAAAGTTAAGACTTCCAATTCAATATTCGAATTTTCATAACAATTCTCAGTTTCATCCAATCTTCCATTACTCGTATTGTAAATGTCTCCAGAATCATTTGAATTTGAACTCTCATTGACAACAGTTTCCAAATTTTTGGTAATTTCTTTAACAAGCCAATCTTTAAAACACTTTCCATTTTATGTTTTTATTTGGAATTATTCAAATTAAAGCAAATAAATCGCTTGCAGTTAAGTTTTCAAAAAAAAAAAGAAAAGCTTTTAAAGAAAAAATCCCAAATTACAACGGGATTTGCCCTGCAAAGTTTGGGACTAGTGCGTTTAAAAATAAGTATCATCTTGTAGCACTGGGCTAGAGCCGAATAAATAAATAAAATTAAAGATCAATAGTCTTGCGAAAATGTCGGTAGCATTTTTCAATTCATGCTAAAAATAAATTTCTGTTGAATAAAACGCATATATGGTGGGAGTGGATAGCTCCTCTGCTAGAAGCTGAATGTTTTATTAAAACATTGGTTTTTCCTTTTTATACATTTTTGGTTCTACCCCCAAGCAACCGCACTGAAAATGATTTCTAATTTATTGGCCCTTTATTTTAGCGTTTTTGGGTTCTAGTCTATTTTTATGCGCCTTGCACTTGAGTCCCAAACGCAGGTAATGGTCTCAAAATGCGCTGTTCAAATATCTTTGAACACTGTATTTAATGGTTGTTTAAAGTTGTACAAACACTTTTAAATTGTGTTTTAGTTCTAATGAAAACTTCCATCTTGTGATGCCACTGCTCTCAACTTCATCCGCTGCTACTGTAGATCTCCTATCAGCATTTCAAGTTGCGTTGCTTTCGGTAAGGAAGAATTGTACAACCGCTTTTTAGAAGTTGGATACATTTTCTGTAACTGTTTAACATTTGGATATCTCTGAGTCGGTATTTGCTATGAACTTCAGCTAATATAGTAGCAGTTATTTCATGTGTGTGGGAAAATCGCACACGTTTATATGCGAGCACGAGATAATGATGATGTAGATTGCTATCTATATAGTGACACGGAAGTAACAACCAACTCCAAATATCGGCAGTCGTACATATAAATTGAGTATTTTGAAAAATATCGGCGATATTTTTCATTTTTACTTGTGTACAACATTTGTCTAGAAATCGCAAAATGATTGCGAAGTGAAAATGGGAGCACGGCTAATAGACCGCCTTCCTCTTATTTAGCATGAATCGTAGAGTTTTTGAACACGGAATGTTTACCGGACGTCCAGTTAAAGCCACAAACATGTCCCTGATACTTTTCTTGAAAAGTACCTAATACCTTACCTATAGGCAAGGTAAATGAAAATTAAGACCTAGGTAAGGTGAAAGGTAGACGAATTTGAAAATACCGAGGTAAGGTAAAAGGTACACAAAATACGTATCTAGGTATGTACCTAGGTACTTACAAACACTGGCTATATAGGCCAAATTGAGGAACTTTCCGGTCATATTTGATCAAATTATTTGCGTATGGAACCATAGTTTAAGTTATTAATCCTGTAAAATGGTGGGGGTAATGTATTTTGTCGTCATGACCAGTTATGCCCCTACTCGCAGAGTTAGTGATCGGAAGGAATTTCCTATGCAAGTGCAAGATTGTACAGAATAAAAGGCCTAAGAGCCTTGTTATCCATGTTATCACTGCGAAGAGGAAAGATTTAATTGTAATCCCTACATAGAATGCAAAATGGACAATTAGAGGCATATAAATAAGAAGCAACAGTAAGTCTCAAGGGAATACTGTTTCGTGTTTGTTTTGATGGGACATTAAGGCTCACGCGCCCAAGTAGGTACCCAGATCTTTTAAAGATTCAGCTTGTTGAAGCAGTTTAATAAATAGTTTATCAGAAGAGGGGTTCTGCGATAAAACGTCATAGATTTACACTTGTCCCTGTTCTAATGTAGTTTTATCTTAAGCTGAAAGTGAGTACTAATATCAGATTTTGGAATATTCTGTGGGGAAATGTGGAAAATATGCGAAAAACTGTTGTATGAAACTTTTTTTTGTGTATCATTCGATCATGTTCAAACTTATTTTCAAATAGCTATATGAAATTTCTACAATAACTACAACCCAATATTCTTGAAAATTCACCCCCCAGGGTGGGAAATCTGTGATCAAGGTTGTTTGGGCTAATGTTTTGTTCCCAGCGATGAGCTTTTAACTCAATTTTTAACAAAATACAAAAAACGTGAATTTCAAATTTTGGAAAATCTACCCCCAAAGTTGGAAAATGGCCGAAAAACTGTTGTATGAAGATCTTTTGGTTTTCATCCGATCAGGTTCAAACTCATTTTCCCAGATCTGTAAAAAAATTCAACAAGGAATTCTGGAAAATTCACCTCCTTGGTGGAAAATTCAAAACTGACTTTAAAATGTTGGAAAATCTCCCCCAAAAGTGTGAAAATGAGCAGAAAACTGTGGTATGAAACTTCCACAAATATTGATCAGAGTTACCAATCTTTGAATTCGTTTTCCTAGCTTAGATCTCTTCTTGGTGCACGTGCCTCTACTCACACCTTCCCAACATCTCAAGGTGGGGCTTAGGCCACTTGGCAACCGTTCGCGGCTGCTGGACATTTGGCATGCGACCTAAAGCTGGTCATGGGGGTTTTGGATAGCCAGTAAATCATTTGCCAGCGACAACAACTTGTCAACAAGGCAAAAATGAAAAAAAATATGTATCTCGCATCGAGAGGTTTTGTGAGCTGCTGCTGCTGCTTTGGCTATTGCGTTTTTGGATCAGTCATGTTGTCCATGTTGCATATAAATGGCGCTTAATGAGCTCGTGCCAAATAGAATTGTCAGGCCCAGTCCTGCCCGCTCCCAACCTCACCCTGGTGTTCATGTTCAGCTTAAATTGCTGTTAGAATTCCACAATTCTACAATTTTATGGCTAAGCTTTGATTTGATCACGATTCTGCAAAAAAAAAAAAAAAAAAAACCCCCAAATATGGAAAAGTTTTGTTAGCTGGGGGCGCGGCAGGTGCATAGGCGCAGGCGCAGGCGCAGGATTTTGTACATGCCACAAAGTTCGACTCATCATTGGCATTTCCCACGCGTTGGGCCTATTGTTTTGGCAGCAATCTGCCATCTTGGCTAGTGGCTTCCACTAACAAGCTACGTTCCACCTTTATTATTTTTAATTGGACTGATTTCCCGCTACAGATACATTTGTATCTGCGCGTGCGCCCGCGTTGACATATGCAGCTCCATCCCAATCATGCTAGGCCATCATCGTCATCATCATCATCATCTAGCCATCCATATGCAGCTGTCGCTGCACAATGTGTGCCTTCGTCTTGACCAGCGAAGGGTTGTTGCCTTTAAAAGATTCCCACGACCTCATCATCAGCTGCAGTTTTTGCGCGCAGTTTTTTCTACGCTATTTTTTTTTTTTCTAAAGCAAAAATCTTTGGGGTAGTAGAACCAGCCACCTCAATTAGGGGTTGTGATAAATGTTCCGTTGACTAAAAGTCGAATTTGAAGTCGCTGACATACTGCGACATTATGACGTCATTTGCGTCGTGAGTCAATATTTGCATTTATCCTCGGCAAGCGGCAACAACTCAACGCCTTCCTGCCAGAGCTCTTTTGTGTTCCATTTGACTTGGCCTTGCCACAAAAGAGTTTTTATCGTCTGGGTAACGCCCCGGAAAAGATGAGATTTAGACTTATGCCACGGGGGGGGGTTGCTTCAATTTGATAAATTGAACATGTAGACTAAGGATTAAGATATGTATATATTTTGAGGTTTTTCTATAGAATCTGACATTTTTGAATGAAAACTGCGAAAAAATTGTCCCAACAAGCAGTTCTTTTGTAAAACTATTCCCATAATATGGCCATTTTTGATCAATCAATCAAATAGACAATAGAAATCTACCAAAAACTTAATCTTATTTCATGCTTTTATAATAGTTATTACCTTTTTTCGATATCACTTTATAAACTAAGTCTGCTTCAAGCTTTTTTGGGTATATAAACATTTTATTGCCACTTTTTGCTTAATTAAAAACAATTGTTATAATTTGCGTTGCAATTTTTTTTTATTCATAAACAAAAATTGTAATAATAATAACATTTTTTATTATCATCTAATCATTATAATGATCATGTTAATGGTAATTTCAATTAACAGCCCTGGATTCATTGATAGCAGAGAAGATTTAACATAGAAACATAATTAGCTGCGTCGACAACTTTTCACTCAAAACTTAGTAGGCTGTTCGGTCTCACTTACGCTCTCTGGGTAAATTTGGAAATATGTCCGTCTCGCTCTAAGCACTGTGATTTCCAATTCTGGCACAATAAAGTAACTAAACAATGTATATTACTAGGATCTATGTATATAAGGCGGTGCCGGCCAAATGGAGAAAAAAGTGTGCTTAAAGGACCCCTCAAATGAGTAATTTCGGAGTCCCGGAATGCTCACTCAGATAACCCCCAAAGGCTCCGTGCGGACTCCACTATTAGCCTATGGTTTTTTGAAAAGGACTCCTCAATTCATCCAAAGATAACCTAGACGGAATGATTCGGAATTGGTTTCGGTGTTCCGATAATGGTCTGAAGAGGAGTCCGTACGGTTTCTCAAAATGCTTATAAATAATAATTATATATATTAATATAATATATATATTAATATTAATAATTATCCGAATTCCGAGTCGATTTCCGTGTAAACGTTTGCAAGTGGAATTCCAATTGAACAATGTTACATGGAAGTTGACAATCAGATCTATGGTAACTAGATCCGGTTTGAGGAAGATCGTACCTTCCATATTGATTTGTAAATTTAAATTAAGAAACAAGAAAGAAAGTCGGTTCGGAACAGGGCCGATTATATTTTTTGTCATTTTTTGTTATTATTGAACAAAAGAAACATCAACAAGATAATAAATTGACATAACGGGATTCAGTGCTCCCTCAACGATACCATGCGGTGCTCTTTTCGACTCCATTTTCACTACTGCTTCGGAGCTCTCCGAATACGCTTCTTCGAGGTGCTGCCTTGGGAGTCCCTTTTCACACGTTCGGCACGTTCACGAGTTCGGCTCACGACTGACTTTGGCTCTTGGTAGCTATGTCTGGCCGGGTCTCATAAAAGGGCACTATAACCACTCAAAATTGAGAGGCAGCACAAATTTTATCTCTAATAATAATTGCTCCATGTTGATAGTTCACTCGAGGCGCTCTAAATGGCATTAGTGAATGCTGAAGCTCACTAACTTTTGTCGGCAGCGGCCGAGCAAAAAAAAAAGCTTTTGAAAGCTCTCAGCTCGTTTACTGTGTTTTAATCATTCTATTCATACCAAAACTGTCGTCGCACTTACCACTTTTATACTCTGTACCAAAGGTACAGCGAATTTGTGTCCCCTTGGGCGGTCGCCTTGTGATGGTTAGCCAAGCGGTATTACATATTTTTGTTAGGTGTTGGAGCCAAATCACCCGCCGGTTGGCAGCGCGGCCGAGAGAGAAGTAGGAGGTATGCAACTAACCAGTAGTTGAAATTTATCCCAGTTTGAGTTTACAATTCATTTACTCGCACGTGTGCGCTTTGAAAGGCGAAAAATTAGAGAGATTGGTTAACAACTCGTCATCGATGACTCGATGACTGAGCTGGGCTCAGGTTCGTTACTATATAGACGACAATTAAACTCGTGGTTTTTTGTACCAGGCTAGCTCTTCAGCTACGAGATTGCAGGAACACGCACGAGACATAATATCGACACCACGGAAAAAAACCGTGGCTCGAGCCCTTTTTGAAGGATTTAAATAGCTAGTCAAATCCAATTTAATCCAATCTTAGGAACCGAACTTCCTGGGGCCGAACGTGGGGCCGAACATGGGACCGAATGGCTTAATGTGCATATTTCCATACAGCGATTGATCAAACAGTTTCAAAAGATTTGTCGTATTTGAATAAAAAGAAAATCAAATTCGGATAACTAAAACTGAATCTTACAATCGACTGTTTTTTACTTTGAAAACAAAGTTTGAGCTATTTTCATTTAGTTGAAATTTGAATTGAAAACTTATGATAGATTAGGTCTCAATATCAAAATCGATCTCTTACGTCCATTATAAATCTTTTATTCTTTCTAAATACTTCCTATAGCTGGCTTTCGGCCTGCTTTGGAAGCCAGTTGGGTTTCCTGCTTAACCTGGGACAGAAGCAATTTGCATGAATTTCCACACCAAAAGAGCCGGCGGCTTAATTTGATATTAATTGTGCTGAAATTTATTCAAAGTCTGCACCAAACTGACAGAGTGAGCGACTGACCAAGCATTGACTGATTACTCCAATTTGTAGGCACTTTTTTGACTTATCTCTTGGCCCGTAATAATCTGGAATTTGCAAACCCACTCAATGGCTGCGATTAGCGCTGTTAGTTAGTTAGTAGGTAGGAGACTCCAGTTCTCGGCACACCCGCATTTATCCCGCTGTGCCAGCTAGCGCCAGCTTCCAGCTCCCAGCTCCAGCTACGACGGCACGCTCCAGCTGCAAGCCTCAGCTCATTAATAAGCGCCGTCTTTAGCTAACGTTGGCAACCACTTGAACCACTTGTAAAATGCAACATTTGTTTGAGCGATAAAATCGCCTACAATAAATTCACAATGAACATACCAAAACGGAGCATAAAATGCAGCCGCCTCATGGTCCACCCCAAACCCAACCAGACGACGACGACGACCAAGACGATCGCGATATAGATACAATGCCGCTCGCTGCTATCTGTATCTGCCAGTATGCGATGCATTCTACGAGTATGCATGATGCTGAGCTGATGCTGATGCTGATGCTCGCCTGCCGGCCTGCCGGGCTTTCCAATGGAAACCGACAAAGCCACTGGCCGGGCTAATAAACGACCGACCACCGCAGCCAGACTTCAGCGAACGCGACAAAATAAAAAATAGAGTTGTACGACGACCACCTGCAGACCAGGTCGGTGCCATGCCGGGAATGGGAATCGGGCTTAAAGCCGTTTGCCATTTGTCGTTGGCGTTTTGGAGCTGCGTAGCACTTGCCGCTGCTGGCCATTCAAATGTCGCCGTGTGCTCCTAAAATATGCAAAGCTCTTTGCTTTTCTTTTGAATGTCTTTTACATGCAACAAGCCACTGACCCCCGCCGTTGGCCCATCCATGTCAACAATGATGGGTTGTATATTTGCTCTAGTTGCTTGTTTTTTGGAAAGGTCGTAGCTTTGTTTCCGCCTGACATCGCGTGTGTGTGTGGGCTACTGGAGATCATAATTTAGGCTTAGCTTTTGTCTAGGAATTGGGGTTAGTTGCACAATGAGAAAATAATTTTGGGTAGTTTTTTTTTTAAGAGCTAGTGGAAGAAGCTTTTTTGAAGCTCAGCTGTTGCCAGCTACTTTCTCAAAAAGATCTTGAGCCGGACTAACTTTCAAAGATAATGAAAGCCAAAAGAATTGGTTCAGATTCGATTTGTATAGGTAGATTCTGGTAGCAAAACATCTGTGGCTTGCTGTGATGAGCTGTTGGAGTTGTAGCTAAATCGATTGTAACTTCGCGGTAAGGCCGTTGCTTTGAATGGGAGTCGATAAGCAAGTTTGCCTGAGCAGGCAGAGGTTACCTCTAGTTGAGGATTTTGAAGTGCCTCTAGTTGAGGACTTTGTGTTGACTTTAGTGAAGAACTTTACTTGCCACGCGTTGTGGACTTTGTTTAATATCGATATAAGTTTTACTATGAAGTTGTATGAATTAGAAACTTATGTTGAGAGGTTGCAAATTTGGCAAGCGAATGTATGCTGTACAGTAGACGGCTGTTTTAGTTTTCCTGCGTGATGTTGAAGTTATTGTGATTAAGCATCCGGCGATAAACTGACCGGAGCTAGCACATAGCTCTCAAACTCAATGTTGGATTGAACACATGTAGGTAAAGCATCGAATTCATGCCGGAGCAGATCGATATACATGCTTGGGCAGCAGATGTGGACTGGTTTGGCATACTTTTCATAGAAGGATGGCGATGTGCCTGATGTGAAGCTGTTGCCAACCAGCACGACGCCGACAGTAGGACCTGGAGCATGGGCTGCAGCAGGTGTGTACTGCATGAGGCACAGAAGGGCTGTGCGCGTGTGTCCGAAAAGCCTCGAGTTGTTGCTGCTGTTGCATTGCGTTTGAGTGTGTGTAAATGACTGCTAGATTCAACGATGTATGCACATGCATTTGTGGTCGACTGTTTACGTGTTTGGAAGTACCAAGGTATTTGTACCTAGGTACATACCTAGAATCTCTGAATCTCTGCGTGTGTGTATGTACACTTGTGTGTTCAGGCTGGCCGGCTAGTTGCGGGGTCATCAGTTGTCCAGTTGATAATGATGCCGTTCGAGATGATAGTGTTCTGACTGCACAGTCTCCAACTGTTCTTTCATCTCCTCAGTTTGCCATTTCTGGGCGTTTGCTGTCGTAATAGTGCTCTTTGTCGAGGTCACCACTTTGAGATGGTCGGCTCAGGCCTTTTGATTCACTAAGGGCCAGTTGTTTATATGGCAGCTATTTGATATATTCATCCAAATTTGACAAAAATATGTCAAAATTGTGTTGAAACAGATAATATTCATAGCTGGAACGTATAAAGACACTACCGTTGAAATCAAAAAAGTTTTTCGACCGATCGTTCCTAAGGCAGCTATATGCTATAGTCATCCGATTTGGATCAAACTTGGCAGAATTGTGTGGTAGCATATAATATTGATCAATAACAAGTTTGGGAGCGATAGCATTGAAAACAAAAAAGTTTTTTCTACTAAGACTTTTTTCAGACCTATCTTTTGTATGGCAGCTATACTATATAGTTGTCCGATTTTCATCAAACTTGTTGGAATTATGTTAAAGCTTAGAAATCTTATAAATACGAGGTTTTAGGACGTTTGCATAGAAAACAAAAGAGTTTTTTTTTCATTAAAACTAGTTTTTCGACCGATGGTTTCTATGGCAGCTATATGCTATAGTCATCCGATCCGGCTGGTTACGACAAATGTGCAGCGTATTTGTACCTAAAGACTTGGTGCAAAGTTTGGTCAAGATAGTAGTGTTGGGTAAAGGTTGTTCATTTCACGTAACATGTTCACTTGTACTATTTTTCTAAGTGAATCAACTCACTCAAATTGCTCACTTGTTCTTGTTCAGTTGTTCTTGTTCACCTGTCCTAGTTTTAGGGCAGAAGGTTGCCGTCGGGATTTCAAAGAGTTGGGTTTCTGTAGCACTGATCGCTTTATTGTTTTTGTTGTTTCTGCATGGCTTTTTTATTCTACACCAGCGATGCCCAGCCGCATGCTCTTTGTGTACGTTTTGTTTTTGTAATTGCATCGAAGATAGGAAATCAATTATCGTATACATGCAGAGCGCGACGTATACAAAATGACACACATGCAAACGATTTCGTGTGTGTGCGTCGCGTAGAACACAAACCGGGTTTGTTCTCTTCAGAACAAGGACAGAACCCTGTGGAACACCACAATTCACGGTCAGAAAGGAAGAGAACTCCGATTGTGTGACTACAGCATGTTGCCTATCACTAAGTTATGATTTCATGAGTTTCATTCCTGTATTGGAGAACTTGTAGAGTTTGTTTAACTTTGCGCACAGTATTTTGTGATTTACCATATCAAACGCTTTACTGTAGTCCCACAATGTTAAAAGTGTGACATGGCTTTTGTCCAGATTACGATGATGTATATATTCTGAGATTTTCGTTACAACAGTGGAAAAGCTTCGCTTTTTTCGAAACCTCGATTGCTTGTCATTTAGTAGAGAATTCTGCCAGGATTTGTTCAAATGCTTTTGATAATAAGGAGAGGATTGAGATGGGACGGTAATCGTTATTGCCTTTTGGAATCGGTAACACTTTTGCAGTTTTAATATGCAGTATTAAATATGTGTGTAATATAAACGAGAATTTTTGGTAAGATGATTTTTATAAATTTGGTCTAGCCCCATAGCATTTGATTGGATTTTCCATATTGCATCTAAAACATCACATTGGTTAACACAGACAAAATTAAAACAGTAATCACAATTATTAAGAGCAAACGAGTTTAGGTACGTATTTTCGAGATTGTCTGGTATGTCCGATTGAGATTGCACGAATTTAAGATCATTGGGGTCATTATTCTAGGTCATTTCTAGCCTCGACTTTCCCGCACCAAGATTTTGAATATCTTTCCCGAATTTTTTGTCGGTTATTGCACAAGTAAATTTTGAAGTGTAATAGTTGCGTTTTGCTAAATTACATTTGAGTGAGAGAAGCTTGGCCCTGGCCCCTCCTGGAGGTGCTGTTTGAGCCAATTTTACTTTACTTATTTCTTAGTGTTGTATACTCTTTCTGAAGAAATGCTGTATTATACCGCTTCAACTTATAGTAGGCTTTATCGCGGTTCAAAATACTCCGTTTTATGTAGTCATTGAAATAAGGGTTTTGAGTCGATTTCACAAGTTTGCTTCTAAGTGGAACATCTTTATTGTACATATATTCAATGTTTTTGTTCATTTGTTCTAATTGGTCGTTCACGCTTCCCAGTTACAGGAGTTAAGGTCAAATAATAGCTGTGAATAGTCAATATTTTTATAGTTTCTGTAGATTATGGAGTAGTCAGAACGTCTTAGGCCTATGTTATATGATAAGAAGATGAGGTCATGTTTCGAGAAAGCCGGTGCAATGAGTTGGTCATATAAAAGAACTTTATTAGGGTTGTTTACGAAAAATACATCAAATACGGTGTCTCTTGTGTTAGTAAAGTGGGTTGGCTTCATCAAGTCAAGAGCTTCCATATTATCTAAAAGATGATTTTCAGTTAAAATGTCGCTGTTTAGGTCGCCGCGTTTAGTTTTCTCATTTCAACACGGGACATGTAGCAGTTTTTCTGCACGCCACGTGTAGCTTTATGCATTCTCCATTTCGCGTGTGCAATTTAGCAGGCCGCAATACGTTTCGTTTAGGATTGACGTTTCAACAGGCGCCGTGCAGCCAATTTTGTTTTCTCTGTGTATCAGGCAAAGAGAAGCGGGCTTAGTAAAAAGCCCTGTTTTACTCCCGTTTCGGTGGTAAACCAATGTGACAAGCTAGTGTCATCCCATACTGCTTGTTGTTTGTTTTTGTGGAGGCTCTCCAAGAATTAAATGATTTTTGAAGACATGCCTAGATAGTACCTATACAGCTTCAATAAAAGTGATCTTCTGTCAATGGAATGAAATCTACAAAGAAATCTTTGCGATGCTCGAAAGACAATAGACGTTGTCAATGGTAGAGTCTTCTTCTTCTAGTTCCAATCCCGAGTGGGACATGGGGCATCAACTACTCCTCTCCAGCGAAATGTGTTGTTAAGTGTCGCTTTGAGTTCTCCCCAACTTCTTCCGATGCGTTCCGTCTCTCTACCGACAGTCCTCCTCTAAGTATCTTTGGGTCTGCCTGGTGTCTGCCCGACTCCGTCCAACGGGTTACACTCTATTGTCTTCCTTGCGGTGTTGTAGTTATTTTTCCGCAATGGGTGTGTCCTATCCAGCTCCATTTCATTCTGCGTATTATTGTGTCGACACTCTCCACATTCGGAGCTGGAAATTCCGCACTCTGTCAGGCCAGAAAATGCAGAATATGCGATGGAGGCAACGGTTCGCAAATGTTTGGAGTTTTGACACTATGTAAGTTGTAATTTTCCAAGTGGAAGAATTGAATAGGGGCACTGGCATTACGTTGGACTTGAAGAGCGTGGATTTGACGAGCATCGCCAAACAGCTGTCAGCATCCCAAATTCACCTTTAGCCTTTTGCAGGCGCGAATCCACATCCAGTTTCGTCCCTCCATCAACAGCGACTACGCTACCCAGGTAGCTGAATTGCTAAACTTGTTCAATTGGCTGTTCGTCCAAAGACAGAGCCTGGGATTTTCCGGAACGGATGCTGAGCGCTTTCGTCTTAGCCGTGTTGATTTTGAGGCCTGCCGCTTTAGCTGAGGTGTCCAAGTCGGCTAACGTGTTTGCCAGGTCGCTTAGCTTATTTGCCAGGAGGCATTATATCGTCTGCAAAGTCCAGATGCCGCAGTGTTGTATTCATTGATCACTTTATGCCGCTGTTGTTGGGAGCAGGTCGCATTGTAGCGAACACGTCTGCAACCACCATTATAAACAGAGCACATCCCTGCCGAACGCCACTCAGGACTGGAAAAGACTGCGAGAGCATTCCACCGTGAAGCACTCTACACTGGGCGCTGTCGTATGTCGCTCTGATGAGGGAAATAAGCTTTTCCGGTATTCCTCTCCTTCGCAACCCGTGCCATATGCGCTCCCTGCTTCCGCTGTCGAAGGCCTTGGCGAAGTCCACAAAGGCAATGTGCAAGTCTGATCTGTACTCGGTGCATTGTTCAATCAAGATGCGCACAGTGTTTATGTGGTACGTGCACGACGAGCCCTTTCTAAAGCGTGCTTGCTCTTCGCCTATGGTGTCCATAACGGTGTCTTTCGGGCGATCCGGGAACTATTTTGGCTATGAGCTTCGAGATGGTTGGCAGCACACAGATTCCACGCCAGTTGTCGCATTCGCGCAGGTCGCCCTTTTTGGGGATTTTCACCAGGATGCCCTCAAACCATTCCGAGGGGAGCTCCTCATTACCGGGTACAGCAAATCCACCGCGGTTGTCGGCTGGCATTTAAAGAACTCCGCCGGTAAGCCGTCAACCCCAGCTGCTTTGTTGTCGGGCAGCGATTGGATGGCCGTGAGGATTTCGAGTTTTGTGGGTGCTAAAGTCCTTACCCTGTGGTGGCTTGAAATCTGTGGCAGCTCGGTAAAAAGTCAAGGTGCGGCCGTAGATACCTCACAGTTAAGGACTGCTGCAAAGTGAGATCTCCATCTGATCAATTGATCCTTTCCAGTCGTTAGGTACTTTCCATCTGTTTCCTTAATTGGGCGCTCCGCATTCATCTTTTTATCTGCTATTTCAGTGGTCGCCATATACACCGCCGTTTTCAGCTCTCCGTTTGCGGCTCCATTTTCCGCTTTTTCTGCGAGATTGTTGATGCGGCTGTTTTTGTCCCGGCGCACACTTCTTTGGATCTTGCGGTTCTTGGCGCGGCATTCTTCTTTCATAGCCGTTTGTTGTTGTGGAGGGTTCGGATTCTGCAGTTTCTGCCTAATTTCCGCAAGTTGCCTTATCAGGGCCCATGTCCATTCGCTCATCCAAGGGCGGTGATCTCTAGGGACTTTACCAATTATGCTGTCGCCAACATTTAGGTAAATTTCCTTGACTTTGCTCCATTTCTCATCTGCTGTAGCGCCATCATTTAGCACCACTGATCCTGCCCTCTGATTAAGCGCCTCCTTGAGTACCTCTATGTTGGTAGAGTAGCCCTTCCGGAACCCGGCCTGAAACTCTGACAGAAGATCACCTTCGCTTATCCAAGAGTTTAGACTTTCCAACAGGATCACAGAACAAAGCTTAGATATTGCATTTTGGAAAGAGATTCCCCTATAGTTTGACGCAATCTGTGGATCACCTTTTATGAAAATTGGGAACCATATAGCCTTCTTAAAAATTTCCGGTCAGGTCAAAGATACAGTTCAACGATTTCGTTAGTTCTTGTAAAAAGCGGGAAGTGGCAAAACGAATGAACTCAGCAGGGATCCTATTAACAACCGGAGCTTTGTTCATCTTCAATTTAGGAGCAATATTATTAACTTCGGTTATTTCAATCTGTAATTTTGTATATATGGGAGGGTTAGGTGAAGAGGTTTCTCAGGTGAATTGGCATTTAGAAGATTATGAAAGTAGGTTCCCAGCTGCAGCGCAGTAACTTTTACTCCTTTAACAAAACTGCTCCCATTTAGTCTTCTGATGGTCTTTTATTTCCTTTAGGGATTTGGCCAGACTTGCAAAGTAACAACTGCGGGCTAGGTAGCGTTTGTGTTTATAATCCTTGTTAGCCTGATGCTAACATCTTAAGGTCTCAGAAGTGTCTTTTTATAACAATAAAGTTAGCTTAACAGTCAAATGAACACAATTTTTGTGGTTTATCTCTTTTTGGTGCCTTAAAATCTTTGGATTTGGCAGCCAAGTTGCATTGCAGCAAAATTTCATTTCCTGAAATTGAAACTGTATTGCATGTGATCTTTGATGCCTAACCTAACTCAACAACAACAACACTTGAGACACATGTATCTGTATCGAGCTGATATTAATTGCCCGCATTACCAGTTGTCATTTGACCCAAACTCAGCTGTCTGGCATTGCAATGAGACAATTTCCCAACAACAGCAGGAGTGTCGAGTGTTCGGGTGGCGGGAGCGTACAAGTAAATTGAATCAACACAACAGCCTCGGAGCAAAGTCGATCTATCGAATCGATCGGGTTCGAATGAACCCAAAACCCCCGGCTTGGCAATTGAAAGAGAATGCTGCGTGTCGATTGCATGTTCCGCAAACTAATCGAACGAATCGATCAAATTCTCAGCGCCACAACACGCAAAACTACACAGCAACCAATAAAACAAAACAAAACTGAAGCCAGAGCATAAGAGTGGACTTTCAAATACCCTGCACAGAGGGTACTCAAGAAACAGAACAAAATATCGCTTAAAGTGGTCTGTCAGAAATCAAAAAACAGTCGCCCTTGGACAGGATGAAAAAGGGAAACAAGATGACTCTTTGAGAAAACTGTAAGTGTGTATGCGTGCTATTTGAAAACTTTTACGCTTTGCTCTGACACAAGATACCCTTTAGATGAGTACAGGGTATTTAAACCACACAAAACCACACGAACCATTTTGGAGACGCAGATCGAGACGCTATCTTTCTAGCCTGTTACTGGCCGCCCGTTACGCCCGCTGTTGGAATTCAATTATGACGACCACTTGGTCTGGCATATAGGCGCAATCGCCGCTGCGAGGCAATAAACAAATGTACAGACAACACAAACGTACGTAATATTTAATAATAAAGCCGCAAATGCAATTGCCCATGCGCACACCAGAAGACTAAGCTCCAGCAACAGCTACAGCTTCAGTCCAAGCCCGTTGGGTACCACCCGCACCCATGTAGAGAGCGGCGGCGGCGGCGCGCCAACAATAAAACTTATTTATGTCTCTGGTCAAATTTGCGGTGCTATTTTGGGACTTATTTGACAGAGCAGCGTTTTGTTTTGTTTTGTTTTGTTAGGAGTCCGGGTCTCTGGTTCAGATTTCCCTGCAACACTCGCCCAGGGAGTGTGAAGTGGTTTCAGCGGCTGTCTTTTGTTTGGTCGCGCCAAAAGGTTTACGGCCTGTTAATGTCCAACTAGGCAAACTTCATTGGTCATTTGGCCACTGTTGGAGCCACCGTTGAGTCCATAGATTGGGCCACACGTCACAATTTACCCGTTTGGATTGCTGTTGATACGCAATTTGGCGCACATTTTGTTTATATTTATTAAATAAATTCCATGTTATTTGTTGTCTGGGAAGGGGAAAGAAGGGTGTTGTTTCGACCGGATTTTTTACTACGTTTTTAGTTTAAGTTGTAAGTAACGCTGCCCGAGGGCGATGGGTGTGGAACAGACACTATTTTTTAACATGTATTCCATGGGTAATGATTATTTTGAAAAAGTCGGAAAGGACTGGAAACTATTATGAAGAGAAGCTATGACGCATTGTCTTTACTTCAATTAGTTTGATTTGTAATTTATGTTACTTAGTTTAGTTAACCATCCATCGAGTTAGCCCGCATTTCCATCAAAAACTAGTTTTTGTCAGCTAATTATGTCATAAACTTACATTTTTCTTATTAACCAGGGAATCAAACCGAATCGTATTTCGGTTCCGGTTCCGGTTCTGGTACGTACCGAAACTTATGTTTCGGTAAAAGGTTATGTTTTGGTTCTTATATTATTTCGGTTTTCAGTTCCGTACCCTTAAGATATAAAGAAAGATCGGTCACTGGTTTTGCGTCCACCCAATTTTTAAGCGACGATATAATAACTATACTCCAAAAAACAATCGTTTTTCGCTCACTTGCCCTTCTCAAAGGCAAATGTGGAAACTTTTTCGAGTTTTCATCTTCTTTATTTTGAGAACGTTTCTCAGGAAAAATTATTATGTTTGATGCCATTAAACTGGTTGGGGAAAATACTGATCTATTTGAACCGGTCCTGAATCGAACTCTTTGAACCAGTTCGGTTTTTGTTTGTGGCTCAATCGCACCGGATCTTTTAAATTTTTAACCTCCCGAACCTGGACCCAAACCAGACCTCTTCTGATGAAAAAGGTTCGGTTCAAAGAATATCTTTGGTCATGTTTTTCTGAGTATCTAGAATTTTCACAATATTTTGAACGTGTAAAAAATCTTTTTAGCGCTGAATCCGGAGCATTCCCATTTCAAAATTATATTCAAACTGCAATATACTGACAAATCAAATCCGTGTATTGATTAACATAGAAGATGAGGCGCTGGTAGAGAACTAATAAATGAGGTCCATTCGGGTATTGATAAACGTTTTTACTAGCTTTGTTAGCTGAAAGCTTCATTATCAAAAAATATGCTTTATTTTTTACCAATTCAATTCATGAACCAAGCTTCGATCCAAAACCTTAGGTTCGATAAGTAAAGGAACCGGTTTGAGAAGCGAACTTAACATTTTCCAAGGGGTTTGAACCCCCGGCCTGATCGTTTTTTAGAATTTCAGAGGTTTGCAGCCTAGGTCAGAGCTGCTTTCCTCATTAAGTTTCATTTGAAGAGAAATGGATAACACAAGTACTTTTTTGTTGTAAGGTTATTATGACATTATAATGAGGATCTAAAAATATAGATTGCAACATTTCCAAAGAGACTGGTCTCTCGAATTTCTATATCACACTACAAAAGATTTGCTGAACCAGATTCTTTTTTTGAAAGCATGTGATTTAACCAAATTATGTAAAGGTCCCCCAAAACTAAGTGCCAGCTTTGCAAGGTTTCTCAGAACCGAACTGTTCCGGTACAACGTTTAGATTCTTTTCGGTCTTTTCGGTTCCAAAAATATCGGTTCTCGGATACCGGTATACAAAAAATTTTAAATATCTGTTCCGGCTCCGGTTCTGGTTTCGAGTTTTAATCGGTTCTTTTCGGTATACGGTTCCGGTTCTGGTTCCGGTTTGATTCCCTGCTATTAACTTAACATTTACCCCGAAAAGCGAGTAGGTAGTCTATACAGCACTATTTCAAGGGCCTCCCGGTACTATCATAATTTTTACCGACCAAGATTAGATAAAACCAAGATTATAATCTTGAAATTAGACGAAATGGTGACAGAATTCGACAGAGACGAGATTATCTTAACCCTAGATTATATTCTCAAATTAAATCTTAATCCAACAATATTGAATTAAGATCATTTATACTCGAAGATGAAACAATCTCATTTTTATACCCTTGTAGGGGGTGTATTAAAATTGTCGAGATGTTTATAACGCATAGAAGGAAGCATCTCCGACCACACCAAGTATATATATTCTTGATCAGCATGACGAGCAGAGTTGTTATAGCCATGTCCGTCTGTCCGTCCGTCTGTCCGTCTGTTTCTATGCTGTCTTCTCCGTCAGTTTTAAAGCTATCTTAGCCAAACTTTGCACGAAGCCTTTTGGTACTAATACGCTGCACATTTGTCGGAACCGGCCGGATCGGATGACTATATCATATAGCTGCCATAGGAACCATCGGTCGAAAAAGTAGTTTTAGTCAGAAAAACTTTTTTGTCTTCAACGCAAACGTCCACAATCCTCGTATTTCTAAATTTTCTATGCTTTTTCATAATTCCACCAAGTTTTATGAAAATCGGACAACTATATAGTATAGCTGCCATACAAAAGATAAGTCTGAGAAAAAGTTTCAGTAGGAAAAACTTTTTTGTTTTCAATGCTATCACTCCCAAACTTGTCACTAATCAATATTATATGCTACTACACAAATCTACCAAGTTTGATCCAAATCGGATGACTTTAGCAAATAGCTGCCATAGGAACTATCGATCGAAAAAGTAGTTCTAGTGAGAAAAACTTTTTTGGCTTTCAATGGAAGCGTCTTTATACCTTCCAGCTCTGAATATTATCAGTTTCCACACAATTTTGGGGAGCTCGGTCAAAAATCGGATGAACACATCGTATAGCTTCTATATAACAAACTGGGAAGCAAATGCTCAAAGTAGTGGCGCCAGCATGCTACAAGGGTATATAAACTTCGGTCGAGCTGAAGTTAGCTTTCCTCTTTTTTTTTTGTTTATTTTTTTACCAAAATAAATCTATATATATCAGAAAAATTTTCAACTGAAGCTTTACAGGCAACTGATAAGTTGCGAGATGATAAAGCTTGTTTTTTAAGATTTCTAAGCTCATTTCAAGGTTTTTCAATTTTGTTTTTATAAGCTTGCAAGGTTCTTGAAAACTAGATTTTCAATTTAGATTTTAGATTGATTTTTTTTCTCAGTGTAGTTTATTCAAAAACACAAGGCAACAAAATTAGACTTTTTCCAGTATATTGAAGGGTCGGTGGTGATGCTAGATGATTTTCGTGTGCTGAACACGAATCTGTTTTCAGAAATGGTCCATCACGTCGAGATTTTTAGTGATTTGAGTTTAAAGATTTATAGGTTCAAAATAGGCAATTGAAAATGTAACTGACCTAAGAATCTTAGGCATTATATTTAATAAGCGTTGCAATTGGAATACTCAAATTCTTAGTCTTCTAAAATCCCTCTCCAGTAAGCTAAACATTATCAAATGCTTATCCAGCCACAAATTTCAGTGCAACCACTTAACACTAATGAACATTTATTAAAGCCACAATAATGTCAAAAATTGACTACGGCTTATATCTTTATGGTAGTGCCCCCAACTCAACTAGGAACAAAATCAAAACCACCTAACACTCTGCCATTCGTCTTGCACTTGGAGCATTTCGCACAACCCAAATCAACAACCTTCTTTTTGAATCCAATATAATGCCATTAGAAACCAGATATGACCTTTCAATAGCCAAACTCAATAAATCCATTTTAAATTCACAAGACTCCCCGCTCGTCAAGTCAAAAAAACACCTAAATACCAATCAGTCCTGCATCGAATCATCACTTTATCCCAAAATCTGGGACTGCCAATAGCACCGATAAAGACCCTAAAAGACCAACACCCACCTTGGAAAATAAACATGAAACAAATCAATACTTCTCTTCATAATCTTCCTACGCAAAATACACCCGCAATAGCATCCAAACAACAACATATACCACTTACTAACTCCCTCCAAAATTTTTAACATATATATACAGACGGATCCAAGTCCGAATCTGGCACATCATTCAGCATTACATCCAAAGACACAATAATACACCAGTCCATCCTTCCCCCATATTCTTCAATCTTATCTGCCAAAATAATAGCAATCCCTATCAATAATATCCAAATATAACCAAAACTACCGCATCTTTTCCAACTCTCAGCAATTAAGGCCTTATTCAAGCCTGCAAACTTATCTTACTACGATCAGGCAATTCGACAAATTCTCGCAACTAAGAACAATAAAATAATAATAATCGCCTGGGTACCAGGCCATTGTGGATTAACTGGCAACGAATTTGCAGATGTAGCAGCTAAGACAGCAATAAATCGAACTCTCATTCTCCACCCTTAACATAACTACTCAGATACAAAAAAATTTATTAAATGTCACTACCAAAACATATCGAACGATATCTGGTACAACACAAACACACACTATAAAGAAATCAACCAAAACAAAATGCACCTCACAAATTAATCACAATTTCAATTTGACGACACCCTTTCCCGCCTTAACCTAACCAAAATCCTGCGACTCGGTTTTGGACACACACAACTCCACACATAAGCATATATTCAACAAAACTCCCCCTCCTAGCTGCATATTTTGTAACACCAAAACAAAACTTTCCGCAAATCACATTCTTTCAAAATGCACTCACTTCTACAATACAAGATCCAAATACTTTTCTAATTCAAACCCATTTTTCCTATTATCCAATCCTACTAAAGAAAATCTAAAGACGATAACAAAAATTTAAAAAAAAAACAATATTTGCCTTTCTCTATAAAAACAACCATAATTTTAAGTAACCACTCTTCCAAATAATGTATATATTATATTAAATAACAACACTAAATTAACTACCCATAAATACATCTTTGTTAAATATTCAATATAGCTTAAGGCCCTAGCCATAGCTTAACCCTAGTTCGTATGTAGTTTTTACAACGCATTGGAATTGTTTGTAAATAAATAAATAAATACTGGACATTGTTGCCTAGTGTAATATTTGCATACTTTTTCTAAGAAAACAGTGATTAAATGAACGTTTTCGTTAGCAAATTTTGGTTTGGTTCAGTATTTGGAATGCTTATTCTGTTCATTTCATTTAAATAAAGATTACTATTGTAAAACGCATATATGAGGCGATTGACTAACTTATCTTCCAGAATCTTTTTATGATATTTTGTTCCTAATTATACATTTTTGGTTTAGATGAATGCAATGTATCACACAATCTTAGATCGTCAGGTGCCCCGCCCTTGTGTTCAAACGCAAGCAAATAGTTTCGCCATTTTTTATGTGACCTCTGCACTTGTTGTGCTCAAACGCAAGCAGATAGTTGTACTGTTAAAATAACTTTCAACAACTGCTTATTTGTTGTTCCTAAAAACAATTTTCCTACCTATTTTTCTTATATTTTATAATCGTTAGTTTTGAAAGAGGCTTTTGCCATCTTGACAAAAAACGACATAGACAGATGTTTAATTTGTTCCACCCTTTCGACTGAGTTCTACTTAATTATTCACTACCAACTGCGTGTGTGTTATTAGATTAGATTAACATTTGCCTAAATATGGGGGCAAATTAGTTGACATCCACTTCCATTTCCGTAGTTGCCTCTCGCCCTCAGCCTCAGTTTTAGACCCAGGACCAATTGTCATCTTATCAAGCATAGAAAGTAGCCAATTCATAGACTGACAGCCCACATAAGCGCACGTGCACTTAATTTATTTCAATAAAACCATAATTTCCCGTCTATTATCCACACTCGCACACAACACACATAATGCCGATCCAATTAAGCTTTGCAGAGAGAAAGAGAGGGGGGAAATTCTCGAGCGTTAGTCGCACCGAAAATTGGACACGCCGACCGCTCCGCTCGCATTTATGTGGGCTCAGCATTCAAATTGGTCTCTGTCTACGTCTCCGGTTCTCAATATTCATACAATAAATCTCGAATTACATTATGCATATGAATGCGGCTTGTATTAAATTTCGTAAAGTGTTAAAATGGAACCCAACCAAAAAAAAAAAAAACCAAATCAATGCAACAAAACGCACCATAAAACTGTCACAGTCGCCCAGGCCAAGACATAAAACATAATGGTCTGGTCATGGAACACGTTGGGGTCAGCCAACGCGACGTGACTTCTTCTTCTTCTTCTTCTTCTGCTGCAGCTCTTCTCTTTCTTTCGAAAGTTCTTCAACCGCCGAGGTCTGGGTATGGGAAAACGACACAGAAAAACAGAACCAGCCATGGACAGTCAAGACTCTTGTGAGTAACACGATACTTCATATTGCCATGGACATGGATTTGGTCATGACAAACATGACACTTCATAATTCGCCCGACCAAAAGGCAAACAGACCCAAACAGACCAAAGACCAAGTGTAGTCCAAGTGTGCGTGCGGTTTGGATTCACTTGTTGAATGTTGTTGATCAAATGTGGCAACGTGCACCGTGGAATGGAAATTTAAAAAAATGATTTGTAGAATGTTTAAGATGGTTAAGCTCTCCCTTGCTGACACTTGGCTATTCGATAACATATCGATTGTAAATTGAGGGTTTAGAGGAAAAAACTGAAACAGCGATTGGCGAATGTTGTTGAAGTAACTTTTACATATGTCACAAATGTTGATCCGAATGTACTTTCATTTAGAGCTTTAGTATTCGGAACAATGATTGAACTTTGTCAAGTAATAAGAAGAAAACTAATTATGATTGATAAGAAGGGAAGTAGTTAAAGATAATCTTTGCTCCAACTTACTTTTCCTAAAATTTTATATAATCAAAGGGGGTCCCGCGACTCTCGCGATCAACCGGGACAAGACGATTCACAGACAATGCTAAGTTCCAGTTCGTGTACTCATCTCTTGTTTTAATCAAAGTACAAACCAAAACATTGTGTTCAACGAGGACTTTAAGCCTTTATTCTGAATTCTACGTAATATTTAACGGATTTGCAAAATAAAAGATGAATAAAAAGCTAAGAAAATTATTTATATGTATATGGGGTTTAGTGACCTGTTTTTGCTCTTAGTCAAAATTACATCTGGCTAGCTCAAGGTCTATGGTGGAGTATAGTTCTTTATAAGCAACACAAAACAACAGATATTAATTACAACATTTTGAATTGGGTATACTAACTGGATGTTTGTTTGAAGTGTGAACAGCAAAACAAGTCCGCTGATGAGAGAATTTGGTTATTCTCAAAACAGCGATCGTTGTACGGACATACCCAATTGCTATTAAAAATATATATATAACAAATTTATTATGCTAGGCCTACACTGCACCACAGAGTTGCACATTTCAGTGTCACAGCCCAATGTAAACGGAAAATCCCTTGGGAAGTTGCCGTTCACATTGCGCTGTGACACTGAATTCGTCACTCTGTGACTTAGTGTACACCCAACATTACTGAACAATAATTTTCTAAATTTTTTGCGCTGCCCTTATTGATTCAACTAAATTCTGGCATCAATGTAAGCCTTTTTGACATTGATCCGTAAATTTTCAATGGGTTCCAGGTCTGATGATTGCACAGCCAACTCGAAACCCTCTTCTTTCGAATCATTCCTTTACCTAAACACAGTCACATTTTGGCATTGCGTTTGTGTGTGTAGCCATTGACATGAAGTTCATGTTGCTCGGTGGCAGTATTGCGAAGCAGCGCAGCGATGAGCTTATACTGTCGACGTCCCTGCCGTTGAGCACTTTTGTATGCACATTATATAGCGATGCGTTGACCTCTGCTTTACCGTATCCAAAATTTGGTCGTAAACATGTTAATACGTATAGTAAAGTAAAGCTGTACCCTAAGTAGTTTTTATAGTGCATTTTGGTTTGTATTCGAAGTTTTTAGGGTGCCTGCCGTACAAACGAGATTACTAAAGTTAGCCTCTATATTTAGCCTGACCAATTTAGATGTTCCCTTGCAAACTTCTTGCAAAATTACTTGGGTTTACGAGAGGAAACTACAGGCTTATAAATTATGTTGTCTGAGACGTGTCCAAACTGTTGGCACTGTCGCAGACATACATACGTAAGTTTTAAAGTCCTCTTTTCCGTCGACTTGCAGAAGCGAACACGTACTGCTGCTTTGACTTAGGCCACTAAACAAAAACAGAATCGAAATCAAAGTGAGAAATGATGAAGCGACGACTGCTGCTGCTGTTCGCTTTTTATCAATAATCGTTGTTTGTGCCTTTCACTGCGGCTTCTGTATTTCTTAAAAGCAGAAGCAAGAGTTCATATTGATGATTTAAAAATGGCGATGCTGTGAAAAGTGCAAATTTTGGAACTTTTGCTACTTCGACTGAAGCAATTTAAACACTGGTACTTATTCTAACTCTTGTCTATGTTCTTTTTTTTTTTTTTATATGGACGTTGACGTACAATGCGCAGTACGTTCAAGTGGCCCATGCGACACCAAGCCTAAGTTTGTTACGCGCGAACCCCAAGCAAAATAGCAGCCCACCTCCCGCCCAACCGACCGAGAGGTGCAGCCACTAACGTGTGACACGGAATCGCGAAGGAACAACATAAAGTAATGTTAACTACGGGCTAAATAAGTTAAAATAGAAATTTGTATAGCAGGAAGAGAAGCTTCAGAGTTAATTATTCGGTAGAGTTTATTGTAATCAGCACAGAGGACACGAAACGGTTTATGCAAGGCATAGTTAGTATTACAACGATTTAGTGATAGGGGGATAAAATTACGAGTCGGTCTAATAGGAACGTTGAGGTTAATTTGGCCAACCAACTCAGTTGAGTCGATTTCACCATTTATTAGTCTATGTGTAAAGATTACTTCAAGCATAACTCAACGGTTAATAAGGGAGGGAAGGTTAATCAAAAGAAGTCTACTAGAGTATGATGGTAAACGGACCTCAGGATTCCAGCCCAAACCACGAAGCGCAAACAATAAAAACTGTTTTTGCACAGATTCAATTCTATCTTGATGGGTCGAATATTGCGGAGACCACACACATGATCCGTACTCGAGAATCGGACGGACAAGAGAAGTGTACAAAACCTTCGTCGTATAGGGATCATCAAATTCCTTCGACCAGCGCTTAATAAACCCAAGAACACTCCTGGCCTTACAAACAGTAGCAGTAACATGGGAGTCAAATTTAAGTCGGTGATCAAGAATAACCCCAAGATCATTTACCTCATTGGCTGAATCATTTAAGCACTCAAGTGGGACGTTATCAAGCATATAAGTGGAGAATTGTGGCAAGCTCCTGTAAAATGTCATAACCTTACACTTGGAACTGTTAAGGTTTAATAGATTATCTTTACACCAAGACTGAAATGCATCCAAGTCAGCTTGCAAATTATAGCGGGAAACCAAATCGTTATATGTTAAACATAGTTGCACATCATCGGCGTACATAAGCACAAGAGAGTGAGTCAAGACAGACGGAAGATCATTTATGAAGAGAGTAAAAAGCAATGGACCCAAGTGACTACCTTGGGATACACCAGAGGTAACCTGGATTAGTTTCGAATATGAATTACAAAATATAACTTTTTGTGTTCTAGAACTTAGGTAATCAGAGATCCAACTAAGAAGGTTAGTTGGGAAACCAATTAAACTCAGTTTATGAAGCAACAAGGAGTGATTAACAGAATCAAAAGCCTTACTAAAATCAGTATAAATGTCGTCAGTTTGCATCTTACCAAAGAACCCTTTGATCACTAATGATGTAAGCACTAATAAGTTAGTAGATCGACGCTTCACAAATCCATGTTGATAGGGTGAAATAATGAAACTACATAAATGTTGCAGTTGAGATGTCATAATTCTCTCAAAAGCTTTTGGAATTGCAGACAATTTGGAAATACCTCTATAATTCTCAACAACCGACTTATTATCTTTATTTATGGAGAGTAATAATATAAGATTCCTTCCACAACACAGGGAAAGAGGGATGACTCAAGAGACAATTCAAATAATTTATAAATAGGCTTACAACGTGCATCAGAACAAAACCTAAGTACACAAGCAGGTACTCCATCGGGACCCGGTGCATACACAGGCTTAACAGAGTTAAGATCGCAAAGGATCTCAATTGCTATGTATGATACGACGTATGAGATATGTTGTTACATAGTATCAAGTACTGAGTAACGTGTACTGAGATATGAGTACTGACAATTGAGTACTGAGAATCGAGTACTGAGTATCGAGTATTGAGTACCGAGTTCTGAGAATGGAGTACTGAAATCGAGTACAGAGTATTGAGAGTTATTCAATGTTTGTCTGTATCTTTCTAGCTCTGTCTTAAGCCACACGATTAATTCTTGAGGTTACTCTTGAGAGAAGCAAGGAGATTGAGAGTAGCTCGGCTTGGGCCTTTGGGGCTTTTTAGCCAAATACTTACTTACTTATACTATTGTGCGAAGTGTACAAACAAATAATTTGATCATTTTAGTAGATTTTAGTTTAGATTTTTTTAGATGATTAAACTACACCGAGAAAAAATTGATATTTTTATACCCGTTACTCGTAGAGTAAAAGGGTATACTAAAGTCGTGCAAATGTATGTAACAGCCAGAAGGAATCATTTCCGACCATATAAAGTATATATATTCTTGGTCAGCATCAACAGCCGATTCGATATAGCCATGTCCGTCTGTCCGTCCGTCCGTCCGTCCGTCCGTCCGTCTGTCTGTATGAACACCTAGATCTCAGAGACTAGAAGAGCTAGAGCAATCAAATTTGAAATGTAGACTCCTATTGTCTGCACGCAGATCAAGTTTATTTTCAATTTTCGCCACGCCCCCTCCCGCCCCCGCAATTTGGAAAAAACGTCATATCTTCTACAGTTTTGATGATAGATGGTTCGTACTTTCTAGAGATATCTAGAACTCAAAATTATTTATTGATTTGCTGAAGGAATGATAAAGATCGGATGAACGATACTCAAGTTATGAGCAAAAAACGGTCAGTTAACACCCACCACCCACCCCACCCATACATAACCTAAGCATTGCGTTCAGCAGCAATCTTAGTGAGAGAGAGAGAGAGAGAGAGAGAGAGAGAGAGAGAGAGAGACTTAGAGAGCGCACTGCGTTGTGCGTTGTGTGTTAACTGGCCGTTTGACTCGTGACCAAATTCGAGCTGCGACATTAAGGGTGCAGAGTATGTAATAGTCGGGCTTGACCGACTTTCTTTCTTGTTTTTATTAGGAAAGGTGATACGTTTTCAAAAGTTTTGTTGTCTGATCTGTTTATCGTGATGAATTTGGAGTCATTTATGTTGGATTTAGTAATTGACAAATGTCTATTAATATCTGGCGGATAATAAATATCCGAGTTAAGAAATGTTGCATACTTTTCGGCTGACCCACCTCAGGCATACAGGAAGGCTATTAAACATTTGTTTCCATGAGTAACGGGTATATCGAAGTCGGTTAGAGCCGACTTCAACTTACGCTCTCGTTTCAAATTAATTTTACTCCAATATGAAAATGTATTAAATTGATATGCTAAAAATTTCATATCGATATTTTTTAGCATATCATTATTACATTTTATATATCAATTTGAAACTATTCAATATCAATCTAAGTAAATGATATTATTTTGGATCAGAATGATATTATTTTCTTGCCAAATGATATGAAAAAATTGATATTTTTAAAAAGTTCATTTTTTTTTCTCTCGGTTGAGAATGATCTGCGCTAGGATTACATGGAACTGATTGAAGTTTTTGAAATTACATAATTCCCTTTTATTCCCAAACAAAATAATAAAATAAAAATGTTCATTAAATGCATTCCACTGTACCTTAGTTTCGTGCCTTGGCTGTCATTGCTATTACCATGAATTACATTTCTTATCAACGACTTTCGCCCGGGACGTACTTGAAGCATACTAAAATATATGACATGACCATGGGCATGAGTGCATTTCCTGTGGCACCGTCTTGGTTACGATTTGGCTGCATGTTTGCTCTACTCACGCGTCGCACTTGTGTTTGCCAGCCAACGGAGACGAGACATTGGGCACGGAGTACTTAAAGTTGTTTTTTTTGTAACATGTTTATCAAACCCACGATGACCTAATGAATGCCAATATTTATACTGATTTATGAACAACCCAAGACCCAAAGTTGATACTGATAAGCACACAAGACGCGAGCGATTACATCAACATGAACTGCCCTGAACTGCAATGAACTCGAGAACTCGAAACCAAGTCCATTACATGAACTGATAAAGTTTACTACTTGCCGTACATAAAACTGATATGGTAAATATGCATTTAAAGTAGGAATTCCATGAAATACGAACCCATCGACAAGTGTCCGTCTGTGTCTTCAAATTGGAATAATTAAATGCCTCAGCGGTGAAAGATAATCGCCCCCTCCTGATGATGAGATGAAAAATACCACATGCAGTCCCTGTCCCTACACTTGTTCTTACGTTCCTTCTACGAAATATGTGTGGTGTCTGCCCTTTCAGGAAATTCCTCAATCTAAACTCAAAACTCATTAATATGCTCACAGGCATCGCATCGGCTTACTTGGCTGATCAAAATAATAATGGACAAAAAAGAGGCATGGAGATGAGGGCATTATGTGGTTTGTTTGCCCTTCTCGCGACGATTAATGTGATGCGTGCATACCACGCCCCGGAGGCCGAACCGGGTAACATTCCTAACGAAATGAGCCACGAAACTTAACAAATCGTTGGCTCATTAATTTGAACACTTGTTGCCAATGCAATGGAAAATTACGAAAAATTTGTCCTTAATATGTTCGATGTGTGTGCCCGACAACTTAACGCTTATTAAAGCCAAACAAATAGAAGGAAGTAAGAACGTGATCCCTGCTCATCGTCGTCGTCGTCGTCGTCTGGGGTAATGCGAAACCCAAGTTGGTGCTGGAAGGCGGTCGAAATCAAAGGTCACAAGTTCCAGGAATGTCAACAGACAGATTTCCACACGATGCACACGTGCAAATGCGTCACTCAAGTGGAGGTCCACAAGAGAGAGAAACGAGATAAAGATGCACACAGAGGCCCACGGCATATGGTTAGAGTTAGACATTCGGCAGGTACCTACAACAACTGCATTTCACACCAAAACAAACAGGACAACGCCAAGTGGGAATTATGAAAGGCAGCACACACACAAACACGCACATGCAGACAAAACGAGGGTTGGTCAAAGAAATGCTTACATTTAAACATATTTAATCAAAGAATTCGGGAATTTATAATAAACCTAAAGAAGAAAAAGGTAGGAAGAAAACGATATAGTAAAGCGAATTGAACATTATGCTATCACTTTTCTACATAGTCCAGAGTTCTCTATCTTTTCAATAATAGCAACGTTAAATTTGTTGTTGGTATACAAAAGTGTGTGCTTGTATTCTATTATTAGATGTCTTTGCCAAATTCTTCTTTGGTCACCATTTTTAGTACCGTTATCATGAATTTTGTGTGGTGTAATGGCATTTTCTTAGGAAATAAGTATATGTGCAAGCTAAGTTTGATGTGCATTTGGCGGTGAGCGTTCCATTAACCCGTTAAGCTTTATTAAAAAATAACGAAAGGTGACTTATGGATGCATTTATAACATAAAACTATAATTCTATGTGTGGTTTTCATCCTAGCCTGCCACTTGGAGTGCATTTGTCAGCTAAAGAGGGTGGATTATTAATGGAGCTCAAGAAAAGTAGCATTAAAACTGCTGATATAGAAGCTAAAGTCAACACAAGCAATGAAACAAAATTTCAAACTTTTTCAAAAACCTCAATTATAATGGTGAGATCAAACGCTATGGCAGACCAACCAGCATTGTCACACGCTGCACACGGGAAATTCGTCGTCGTTTTGCGGTTCAGAAACACATATCTTGTCATTTAGACCAGAAGTCATCAAGTTCTAATTGAAACCAATAACATTTCATTTACTTCCCGAGGGCCTCTACAAAAACTACTTCCACATCACCTGACGGCTCGTTTGGCATTTGCTAAAAGATACAAATTTTGGTCAACTGAGTTCCACAATATGGTTTTCTCCGTTACGGCAACTACAGCAATCCCTACATAAGCGAAAACACGATGGCGGATCCCTAAAGATTTGGGCTGCTTTTGGTCATGCTGGAAGGTCTTAGTATTGTATAATTTCAGCCAATTCTAATGGCAAGATATATGTAAAGTTGTTGAAAAGTGAACTTGATGAATTTGGAAATAACCGTTGGGAGGATTATTGGATTTTTCAACTAGAAAAGACCGCAAATCACAACATAGGCTTCTCTTTTAACCAGAAACATTCCAAAAATCAATGGGCAATTCAGACCCATATCGATTCTTCCGTTTCTATCAAAAGTCTTCGAGCATTTAATGGCAATACAAGTTCAGACATATCTCACTTCAAATATGCTATTGTGCGACCAACAGTCTGGATTCCGGAAAAAGCGTAGCTGTACATTTACATTTTTAACACTTCTCGATGACAGTAAAGCTTTTGATACTGTCAATCACGATATTCTTTGTACCAAGCTGAGCAATATTTATAATTTCTCGGAAACTGCGATAGAACTGCTAAAATCATATCTAGCAAATCGATCTCAAGCAGTTGTCTCTGGCTCATCTATTTCCCAATTCAAGCTTCTAACATGTGGCGTTCCCCAAGGATCTGTGTTAGGACCTCTCTTGTTTTCTGTCTATATAAATGAGTTCTACTGTCTAAATGTAATGTCCATATGTTTGCTGACGATGTACAGATATACATACGTTAGTCGCCCGTTGGTAGAAATTAATGACTGTATTGTTGATTGATAAGCTAGACATAATAGATAAGTGGGTCAAGCAAAATGGACTGACTGTGATTTACAAGAAGGCCCTTAGTACTGCACAGCTGTGCCAACTCCAGATAAATGGAACTAAAATTGATCATGTTGATCATACTACTAATCTGGGCATAATTTTCAATAAAACGCAATCGTGGGTTAACCATATATCTAAGGCAGAGATGGGCGCGTCGCGACGTTCCAATGCACACGAGGCAGTGTGTGCATAGGACCTTTATGCGTGTGAAAAGTGTGACGATATGTGTGCATGCCCATCTCTGATCTAAGGCAACGGGACAAACCTTTAGGCTACTAAGGCAACTTTCTATATGTCAAACGTTTTTACCTGTTCACATCAGATTACTCATAGCAAAAACGTATCTAATTCCTTCTCTGTTATATGGTATACAAATTTTTGGCCACTGCAAAAAAAATTGATTGCTCGATTCATATTCAACCAAAGAAGGTCTGATTCAATAACGCAATTGGCGAATACGATATTTGATCTAAGCCTTAAAAAGTGGATAGACTATAGAACTGTATTGTTTTTACATAAAATACTCACTTCGAAAGATCCGAACTATCTTTATAAAAAAACTTAAATTCGCTACCTCAGCCAGAACATACAACCTAATCTGTCCACGGACTAAGCTGTCTTGCTCTGATCGACAATCAAAACATGGAATAATTTACCTAATGACATAAAAACTATACAAAACGAAACTCAATTTAATAGTAAACTAAAAGAATTTTTAAAAAACTAAATAGCTTCTCAGGGGGAAATCAAAAAAATGATAATAATAAATCAATGAATCAAATTCAAGTATTATAGTTTATGCATGTAGTATGTAAGAGAATATTGTTAGTTATAAATAATAATAATAAAAAGAACAAATCAGCAATTTAACTTGGCTAAAATTGGTGAATTCCATGCCTGATCGCCTTAATAAGGTTACAATGGCAAAAGGAAAGAACATTAACTTTTAAATTATAAACGAAGTGTAAGCATAAGGATAATAAAGCAGACAAATTGAAAATGCACATATACTTATTTCCTATGGACTTCTTTTAAAAAAGTTAATATAGTTCGAAGCTTAAACAAATTGAATTGTTATTGACTTTTTTTGTGTTAAGTATTATAAAATTGAAAATAAATTAAAACGCATTCTTTAATCGTTTCTTAGAAATCGCAACTCTTACCAATTCCAATCAATTCAATTCGGAAACTAGAACAGGCCTGATTCTTAAAAACATCTATGCACATATACTTATTTCACTGAGTAATGTTTTCGTGGCCAATCAAAATTTGCAAATAACACGCTTTAAAGTTCAACACACTAACTACTTTTATCACTTTTACATTGGGGAAAATTGAAAATTTGCATAAATTAGAAAATACAAATATTTTTTTAAGCAACCTCTTCTTACTTTTTCTTGTTTCGGTTCAGGTTCGGGTTCGCGCAGCTAAAATAAATTTTTTCCGGCTTAGGTTCAGTTCGGAATGGATCGGTTCCGATTCCGAACTGGTTTGTAGCCCTGCTACATATAAGACTACCCTGTAAAGGAACTGTAACAAAAACACCAAATTGCGTCTTTTTGAGGCGCCGATTCGCACAAGCAGACGTCACAATAAGTTCAATTGACTCGCTTCGAAGTGTATTACAGTATCAAAGCCCTTACGAATCGTCGCACGGCGCCTGCTAGTCGCACAAGCAGACGGCGCAACTAGTGCAGATGTTGGTTTTGGAATAACAACCTACCTTGTGCTTCAGATGGCTATCTAGCTACCTATATTTCTAAGTTTTGGAATTTGTAACACCCATTGACCGAGTGTCCTCTTTAGAGAAAGTGAGCTTTTGCAGTTGACATTCGCCCCTGCAATTATAATACCTTCCAATAGTCTGCTTTGCTTGCTTCGAAGGCAGTTGAACTTGTATATTCTGCTCAGGGTAGTGTTCTTCACCTTGTTCAATGCTGTGCTGGGTATTTATATTAAGATTTTGAAGTAATTTAAGTGTTTTCAAAGAATTTTATTTCTGAAATAAAGTGCTGAGTGTGAAAAGAAGCAGAAGAGAAGGGCACAACTGTATAACCCATCAAGCCGAATGCGAAGCGCTCTGAAGCAGGATTTAAAATTTCTAAGAAGCGTTTGCAGAACTCTCTAAGGAGTTCTTTTCAAAATATCATGGGCGAATAGAGGCGTACGCTCGGAGTCTGCGGGCTGTTCGAAATAATTTAAGCTGAGGAACTATTTTCTTGAAGTAACAGAACTGTACAGAACAATTTCTATTGTGCACTCTGTGTATTAAACTCCTCTTAGAGATTCTTTTCAGAGAATAAATGTGACAAAAAATAATGCCGAAAGACGTACCACTAATTACCAACTAAGAAAAATCAATCTCACCTCTATGATAAAGTTAAAGAAAAGAATTTTTTAGAGCGAAGCTCTTTTACGGACGTTCGACTGGGGGACTAGTACTAGAAAAATGTTGTCTTTGCTCAAGGTTCTTTTGGGTATGCCTTCTCCTTTCATTTTGTATTTGGAATGTCAACCTCTTTTGCCATTTGCCATAGCAGCAGGTGGGTAGTGTTTTTGTGGGTGTGTGGAGTGGGTGGGAAGAGGGGTTAACAGTGACTTGACAGTGATTTGACAGTGACTTGACAGTGACTTGACAGTAACTTGACAGTGACTTGACAATGACTTGTCAATGACTTGACAGTGACTTGACAGTGACTTGACAATGACTTGACAGTGACTTGACAGTGACTTGACAGTGACTTGACAGCGTCTTGACAGTGACTTGACAATGACTTGTCGATGACTTGACAGTGACTTGACAGTGACTTGACAGTGACTTGACCATGACTTGACAATGACTTGACAGTGACTTGACAGTGACTTGACAGTGACTTGACTGTGACTTGACTGTGACTTGACATTGACTTGACAATGACTTGACAGAGACTTCACAGTGACTTGACAGTGACTTGACAGTGACTTAACAGTGACTCAACTGTTAAATTTACAATCAGATTTATCGACGTAAAACGCTTCGCTCGTACCGGGCGTCCCATGACACCAACTCTCGAATTTCTTTGTCCTAGCAAATTGTCAGAATAGTGTATAATTGAAGCAACATTTAAACGAGTTGAGATAGAATATCCAAATTTTGCTTGTGTGTGTTTTACAGGCAATTTTTGAAAAGCTTTTGCATGGCGTCCAAAATCACACTAAAATCTTTTTATTACATGTTTCACAGTAGCCCCAATTCACAATTTATCTTCCTAGAATCCTGCACTTAAAATTCCCCATAAAAAACTTTAAGTTAGGGGTCGGCAATGTAAGCAGAGAAGTTGCCAGTGGCTACTGAGAAATTACTATAAATAAAGAGAATGTGCGCATTTTAACCAATTTTATTGTTGAATTTTTTAAAAGAAACTTTAACATTTATTTCCATCATCCAGATTCAGTAGTTCTGCAAACTCCAACACCAGCCCTCGCTTAGCTAGCTAAACATATTTGGCTAACAGCCGCCTCTGCCTATGTGTGGGAACAAGTGACTCTTTGTGAAATTATACAAGTCATTGCCATCGTCATCAGGGAATGCTGCAACTGATAAGATAGCCAACCAAGCGGTGGTCCTTTTGCCTTCTCCGACTCCTGAAACCAGACAGAGACAAATGTTTGTTTGCCAGCATTTGATTGCGAGCTCAAATTATCATCGTAGCTGTCCAGGTTGATAGCCAGAGCCAGAGACAAATTACTCGCCTCATCGAGTTTACAACGAACAAAATGGGAAAGACACCGCAGCAAAAAGAGAAAGATGCAGAGGCGTGGTAACGCCCACTTTTTGATTGCGCCTCGTTTCACCTGTGACAATTTTAGCAGCCCAAGTGGTAAAAATATGTAAATGTAAATTATGTGCCCCCAAGGGCAGGACAGGCAATTTCGATTTGGGGAGAAATTGCGAGCGGCTGCCCAAATAAATTACGCACATGATTAATAAAAATGCAACGCTAAAAGAGTCGATGGAGAAGATGGAGTTGGCAACTTCAATTTGGGCCAAAATATTTTTATCGCCACTGCGCATGTGCAGCAACTTGCTGATGCTGCTGCTGCTACCGCGCATTCTCATAAATTAAACGCCAAGTTATTTGAATTCCCGTCCAGAAAGGGGGCACCTCAGCCCTTCTCCTTCTGCTTTTTTTTTTTGTTTCACTTGGCGCTTTTGTCAAATGAATTTTTGCAGCTGCCGACACAAAATTGCTGGAGCCGCTGCAGGAGCCGCCGGCAGGAAGACACTGATTTGGATACTGTAATTCGTATTTGTCCATTTCGCGTCTTTGGCAATTTTTCCACGCTGCTCAATTATCGTGTTTCATGTTTGCATTCCACTTGGTTCTCGGTGTGGTGGCTTCTTCACAGGCACATTTCCTGTCCAGGAGCAAACTGCTTTGAAACTTTTGACTCCGACTCACAGTAGCCAATGGGCAGGCATTGAATGTGATGCGGTTAGGCTGTGTTAGTTCTAAAAGATTGCTTGTTGGGTTGAAGGGTTACGAAGGGTATTTGTTAGGCTAGAGAGATTAACAAATGAGCTACTGGCAAAAGAGGGGGAGCAAAATGTGTTTCAGAAAAAGAACTTAGAAATTTCTTAGATAGTTTTAAGCCAGATGAAGATTTTGGAATCTTCCCTGCTTTCGGAACTATTGTTTTTGAAAACAATGCCTTTAGATTTTATAAAGCACATAGCCAAAGTGATTTGGGAATTCACATCGAACGCGTGCCGAAGTCTTGCATCTAAGTGTCGGAGAGAGAAAGTCATGTTTTTCTGTACTCTCCATTTGGCCGAACCTGCTTTTGTGCAGGGTTCCCCAAGAAAAGAGCGCGAAAATGAACTGTGTCTCTCTTTAACACACAGTAATGCATGACTTCGTCAACCATTCGAAGTGAATTCGCGAGTATATTTCTCCCCCAGGGGCTATGGCTGGGGAACTCTGCTTTAGTAGTATTTAAAAGTCGGGAGAGAATACAAAATTAACGAGCTTTAAAGCTCTACAGTCTGTACCTAAGCTTGCTGCATCTGCATCTGCCGTAGAATAGCTTTTGAAAGCTTTCTGTCAATTTTCTGTATATGTAAAGGATTTTTGTCTCAGTTTCCGGTGGCAACTTCTCTGGTCACATTGCCAACCCTTAGTTCAAAGTCTCTGGAAGAGAATATCGAGTAAAGGATTCTTAAGAAACGGCCTCTGATGTAGTCAAAAGTGAAAAATTATTTGTGATGGTGGTTAAATGCCGATGGTGCTCCTTTGCAAGGGTGCATTAACAAGTACTAGTGTTTGAGACGGGGTAGCGCTACTGAAAGATGTTAACTTCCTCAATTTAACGATGCACAAAGCTCACAGAATGTTGTAGATCTTAGGTGCCCAGAAATACCAATTCAAATAAAAAAAATATATCTTAAGCAAGAAAAACCACTCGAAGTAGAACTGATTTTTCGTTGTGTGAGTGTGCTCGTGTCTGTCTGTCCTTCGCTCGGAGATAACGAGAAGAGCGAATACATTTAAAAATGTTGTTGCTACCCGCTTAGCCAGATGCTTTGCGTGACACCAACAACAAAACCTCCGCTCGGAGAGAAAGAAGAGAGAGACCTTAGATGAAGTTGTTATTGCTATACGTATAACCGGAAGATGTGCGTGAGAAGCTTGAAACCTTCAGTTAGTCGTTTAATCTTTTGATAGAATTTTCGAGTCTTACTCATGCCGAATAGCATCTCGACTTCCTCACGCAAGCGTCCTTCTCGCTCATTCTTTTTCCTTCTGAAAAGGCGCTTCTCCTCTCTCCTTTTCTTCCGGTATTGCTCTTTAACCGCCCGCTTTGCTCCCGCCTGTAGAGTGCTCCTGTAGGCAGCATCTTTCTCTGCAGTAGCGTCGCGGCAGTCGTCATCACACCAAGTCTGCTTTCGACGGTGCTCGGCGTATCCGAGTACCTCCTTGGCAGCCATACTCATGGAGTGTGATATGTGATTCCACTGTGTAGGCTTCAGAGGTCCGTTGTGATTGCAGCTTATCGACATTTAGCTTTCGACGTGTACTAGTACGGGAGGCATGTGCCACACTGAGCCGCGTGCGTACTTTGGCTGCAACAGGGTGATGATCCGAGTCTATGTTGGCACCTCGAATCGCACGCACGTCTAAAACACTCCATGAGTGCCTTCCGTCGATCACAACATGATCAATCTGATTTCGCGTTAGTTGATCAGGGGACTTCCAGGTCGCCTTATGGATGTCGCGATGCTTAAACCTGGTACTACTTATGACCATGTTCCTGCCCGCTGCAAAATCTATTAGCCTAAAGGCTAAATCGGCCGACTGTCGAGCCAAAAACTCCTTCTCTCCCAATTTTAGCATTAAAGTCGCCAAGCACGATCTTTATGTCGTGATCGGGGCAGCGCTCATATAATTGTTTCAGGCGCTCATTGAATTCGTCTTTTATCGAAGCACCCTTGTCTTCCGTTGACTAATATTAAAATATTTAGCCATAAGTCTGAGTGCGGCTAGTCGCATGTCCACTGGAGTGAAACTGATGACAGAGCGACGAAGTGTGGCACTGACTGCAAAGCCGCATCCAAACTCATGCTTTGAAACATGCCCGCTGTAGTAAATCTCCCAGGGTGCATTGGTTGTTGATGTTCTTTTCACCATGCTCCCCTGTCCAATCCATCGCATTTCCTGAAGTGCGGTAACGTCCGATGAATATTTCTCAACGACATTCACCAACTGGATACACTGCTCGCCACTTGAATAGGACACCCTGTATGCTCTCTTTAAAACTGCTCGTTACTCGAAAACGAAATGGTAGAATAACGGTACTTTTTGCATATTATCTTTGTGCAAGCATTCTTCGCTCTTTCTGGTATATTCCAAGTTTTGGAATAGAACCGCTATAAAGTTGTTTGCACTTTATGTGAGCATTCGCAAAAATTCAATGGAATTTTTGCGCCACTTGAATAGAACATGCATTTTATTTGGTCGGTATCGTTGACACGTGCACACAAATTTTGGTTTACTTAAACTTTTTGCTTTAATTGAAGTGTATATAAAATTTTAAAAAAATATAATGGGGCGTGGCACTTCATTATCTGAGTCGGAGAAAGGAAAAATCCAAGCTTACAAGGATTCTGGCCTTTCTATTGCCAAAATAGCAAAAAAAGTCGACAGGAGCCGTCACGCCATAACAAATTTTTTAAATAATGAGGCTAATTATGGTAAAAACATGATGGGCCGCACCCACAGTGTGCTTACCATCGCGGACAAGCGACTTATATTAAAAGAAGCTTCCAATTCGCACGACTCTTTGGCCAAGATATGGGAATAATGCAACGTTAAAGCAAGTTTGACAACCATGCGTCGTGTTATTAATAATGCTACACACCTGAAGAGACTAAAAATCAAGAAGAAGCCACCTCTTAACCCGGCTCGGAAGTTACAACGCCTTGATTTCGCGCGCGCACATGTCACCTGGACTTCGGAGTGGCAACGTGTTGTCTTTTCGGACGAAAAAAAGCACGTCTCAATCTCCAGTGTATTGAACAGGGTAATGCGGCAGCGACGTCGACACACCGACAGTATACGAGCTTATTCTGCTCTCTTTTGCAACAACAAAGAAATGCTAAATGAGCTCGCTCTCGCGTTGTTAGACACACACACGCAACGCCAAAATGAGCATGTGTGTTTTGCCGGCCCCTGGTCTAGATATCTTAGTCTGTGTCAAAGGCTAGCCAGCGACTGAAAGGCTTTTGGCTCGTATATGTGAAAATAGTGAAATGTCTTCGTTCCCAAGGACGAAATGTGGGGTACTGGTGACCATCGCTGGGTTAGAGATTGGCAAGCCTCGCATGGCCCAACGCATTTAGCTATTAACAGACAAGAGCCAAACAACGCTCGCTCAAAATTAGTTTGGTTTACTCTTTCTATTTCTTGTGGTTGTTGTTGCTTAAGATATAATTTCTATATTTGTATTGGTATATTATATTGATTCCGGGCACCCCTGCATTATATAGTTTATTAACTAGACCCAAAATTTTTGGTCAATTGTGAAAATAATAACACAGTGCAACAAATTTCAAAAAATTTTAATAACCTGGCTATTGGTATAGCGTACGCTGAAGAGCAGGTAGCGTATAGCAGTTCCTTATACTTGGTTTTCTTCGGGGACCCCCAAAATCTGAAGTTATGGCCCAAAAACCGTTAATTGCTCATTTCGCTTACTTAACTTGAAATAACTCGCGAATGGGACGAGAAGATTCTTTTATATTATATTCAATGGCTTTAGAGATTTAACTCAGCCAAAAAGTGTTTTGACTGGAGTGAAGTAAGACGGCCGAAATTAAACCCCAAACAAACAAACAAATACACAACGAAAACGGCCCAACAACACATCAACATATAGAGATTTAACGCCTGAAAATTGGGAAAATTTTCTATGGTGCGGTAGTGTACCATGTCTAGGCTTCTCTCACAACGAATTCTGTAGGAGTGACCTACACAAGGAAGCATTACTACAACTTCTATGCCATTGTCTAACTCTAAGGCTGGAATGACTCATTAGTTTTTGGAATGAGAAAGGACCATTTCTGGGACTTATTACAATCAGGTATTAGACATTGTATTTAATGCAAAAATAAACCATTTCCAGTTTATTGATCTTATTTACAGTTGACCAGAGTAGCTGGTGAAGTTGATGACTGCTTAAAAGCTGAAAGTTGTATTATTATCGAACTCACGCCAAATTACGCCACATTTAAGCAATACCATTTTCTTTCAGCAGCTAATGATTACGAGTATTCGTCATATCAAGGGGCATTAACCTAAAGTACACACAAGTTCTTCATGCGATCAAATTCTTTTGCCATAATCACATACAAGACTTGGGGAATGCTCACACATTGTGGATACAAATTGAACTGATATTTGACCCCAGGGCTGCTTGGATTTTAGTTTGTGTGAGAAATCACAAATCATTCCTAGTATTCTATTCCATTAATTTGGAAGCACTTGCACCCAATTTATATGTGACTTGAGGCGAGGTTTCCTCTGCTGCTGCTTGTTCGGCTTCTTGACTAATAATGGGCCACTGTTGTACAGCCAGAGAGTTCTCGACATAAAACACAACACCCAAAAGACCCAAAATCACTGCCCTGGGGGTAGGTAGGGTACAGCTACAGCCAGAGTGGCCAGCGCCAAGTGGTGGAAGTGGGCAACATTTCGTTGCAATTGTAAATTACCGTCTTTGCAACATTTTTGCGCATTTAGTCGCGCTTCGAGTGTTGCCGTCACAGCTGCCGCAGAGGCGTAGCAGCCGAAGCTGAAGCGGCTTCGACTGCAAACGCAATTACAATTCACTTTGCGCCAGGACGAAAGCGCCTGCGTGGTTGTTGCCTGCCAGGCTGGGCATTTAATTTGCAGCTTGATTTTGTGCTTTTTTTGTTGTTGTTTTGTTTTTGGGTTCTCTTAGTGGGCCGTCAGTTGGTTGTGTTGCGCTCGTTGTCGGTACTTAAATGTAATTACGAGACCACGACGACCACGTCGCCAGCGAATCTCGATCTCAAAGTTGGCGACCTCTTTTGCCACATTGTGAACTTTTGTTGTTGTTGGAGGAGGGGAGGGGAGGCAGTTAAAGTATCGCTGTCGCTGTTGGCCTTAGGCTCCATCATTTAGTTAACCGATCTTAAGCTGCAGCTTTGGCTTTCTTTACTCTTTTCTTGCAATTGCGTCAGGACATAAACTCCGGACTGTGCAATTGGCCTGAAAACGTTCCGTTTAAGGGGTTTAAAGGGTGTTCCATATCTACGCCTTGCGTGAGTCGTTAACGGGAATCATCATGTGGTGAAATTTTTAATGATCAGCGAGAGGTTGGAGTAACAAGTACGTAATTTGATTTGTGTTTAACATGTTCACTGGTTGTTTTTTTGGTGCCGACAAAGCCCAATAGGGATTAATCACGAAATTCAGTGTGAACCAAATGAAATGTACACTCTGAAAAAAGCAACTGTTACAGCGCTAGCAAACAGCGGGAGGGATTTAATTGCATATTTAATTTCAATTTGTAATAATGATTCGTTCTTGAGTGTTTTGTGATTAACTAGAGTTCTTTTGTAAACATTTTATAGAAACAAAAGTTGTGGAGCAAGAAAAAGTGACTATTTTAACGACCTTTATGCTAATCAAACTAGCAAGCTTTAGCCGGCTCGAGGTCATGTTATGTTAAAACATAACTTTAAACAGGAATACAGAACACCACAAACGAGGCTGGTCGACTGTACAGCTACCAATTCAATCATCAGCAGTCTTTGCCTGTCTTTTGCAAGTCTTTTTATATACAATAGAACCATCCGTGTTGAGGCTGAAGGCGTTAGCTTTTCTGTGAACGCGGTGGTGATGTACCTACCCAGATGCATGAACTCTTTAAATTTCTTACTAAAAGGACCTTTTCTAAATCCATACCTTAAGCTCTCTTATATCACCTTTTGGAAACACTGCCCCTTGACAGACAGCCCCAAGGCCAGGGTTTATTTTTGTTGTTTTTTTTTGGGTTAGCTGCCCGCCAACTGGTAGCCACTTGGCTACTGTCGGCCTCGGTCTTCTCGTCTTTTGACTGCAATCTATGTCAAGCTTTGAGTCGTAATTAGGCTACTTGCTCCAGCTCCAGCTACGGCTCTTCTGCCAGCTGTGGCGCGAAAATGGTTAACACATTGCTGTCACTGCTGTTGCCACTGGGCTGGGAGCTGCGACGACCAGACCGGGGAATTGCTCGTCTGGCTTGATCTTGCTCTTATCGCGGCTGACGTGCCGTTTAATTGAAATTCGTTAAGAAAGAAAGAAATACAAAAAAAAAAAATAAACTCAGCCTGGGAATGGGAAATGGTTACCGACTGCAAACTAAGTTGCAGTTGCAGTTGCAGCTGCTGACGACGCGACGCCAATTGGTAACCCACCCGCACCCGCCGCCTAGTTGGGATAATTGCAGTTGCGGTTGTAGCTGCTGTTGCTGCTGTTGTTGGCGTAAAAATGCTAATTAAAGTTGCTTGTTGTCGGTGGGAGCTGAAACTGGAGTGGATTGGGGCAAAGGGTTGCCCCGAAAAAAAAAAAAACAAATAGATTAACGAGCCCAAGAAATCGTTAAAGAAATTAACCGTAAGACAGATATAAGCCGGATCTTTTACCCTAAAAATTGGTGAAGCTGTGATACCCTAAATCAGCGGTGGCCAGACAATTGCGGAAAATTGTCGTCGTGACGAGGCGCCGATTCGCACAAGCAGACTGTGCAGAAAACGCGATTACCTCGCTTTAAAGTGTGGCACAACAACAAAATCCATGCGCATGAGGAAAGACAGGAAAGATGTCTGCAAAAACAAAATATATATTTACGTGAGCCTAGCTGATAAGGGTTGTTTTCTTCGTGCGCACCGCTACCCTGTCTAATGGAAATCCAAATTCTTATGAAAAGCTTTGACTTTCCCACCGCAGATTTAAGATCCTTAAGCTTCACCCATTTCAATGGCCAACCAACTGCAGCCACCGCCTTAGCTCAAATTTCTTCCACAGTTGCCCAAACAGTACCTTAAAGTCCTGCATACTTCTGAATTTCTGCACAAAACCCTTCGTAAAACTCAATTTAACGTTTGCTTAGAAAACCAAATTCTTGACTTGACTTTTGATATTCCCACTTACAACCAAGAAAAAGCAGAAAAGCTTAGATATAAAAAAGATATACAATTACCAGAGTTGGCATTATTCGAATAACGAATCATCTAGAATCATCTGAAATTAAAATAAATTGTTATTTATAAAGTTTTGTTTGTAAATAATTTTATATAAATAACGATCATTTGAATAATTATCTAGAATTTATTTTTAGAATTTTTATTCAAATAAAATTATTCGACAAAAAGCTCTTCGAATCTACTAAATAACAAATTATTTTGTATAAGTGAACCTGCTGTCATAGTCACAAATAACTGTACCTTAGAAACAAAAGTATATCTTCAACAAATCAGCAGAAGTTATCAAACAAATTTTGCGACGTACACTGACGCGCCCTGGAATAACAAGGAATAGTTTGTACGATGCTTTACGGTCAATTTCAACGACAAAAAATAAAAGTTTGGAACTATACAAGGCCTTAGATGTTAAAAACGGCCTTAAAGAAGCGGAGTTTGTCAGGTGCTCTGCACCAATAGCAGAGGCTTTGGATATTCTCCAAGGTGAAAATTATACTTTTTATGGGTATAACATTGCCCCGACGATTTTTTTCAATTTCAATAGAAGAATGATCTTTTTGCCTTCAGTTAGGGGCTTTACCTCAACAAACTCGTAGATAAAATGAACAGAGCAGATCCATTAAAGGTTTTTGGTTCTGTTCAGTGTTTTCGAAAGGACATCGGTTCGGTTTACAAGCACGAATTTGCTGTTCTACTAGGTATGACTAAGGTTCGGTTCACTAGTAATTGTCATAAGAAAGTTTTTGAAGGAATCCTCTATAATAAAACTCGATAATATATTAAGATATTTGCTTTTTTTCGTTATGCTTGAAATATATCCAATGCTTTATAAGATAGCGATCAAGTATAACACTCCACTTACATCGTCAGCCCCAGTTGAAAGAATGTTTTCATTCGCAAATATAACACTATGACACATTTTTGAACTCAAAAAAGTTGATAGCGTCGAGACTAAAAAATTCTGAAAGGGTATGATGGTAGTATAGAAACCCTGTCTGGAATTAGTCTGATTAGCTGCCGTTTTCTTTTTATTGCACTTTGAACGATTCCATATCTCGTAAATTATTGTGGATTTTGCTTTTAAGTCTTTAACAAAGTTGTTGCTCTTGGCTTGGCCTACAAAACATTTCTTTGCAGCAAATCCAAAAGATTATATCTTCATACTCAAAATTACAAAGTTGCCCAAAAAGCCAAGTTTTGACCACTTTTCTACAGTTTTTCAATTTCATCTTGAAACCCGTTTCAAATTTGAACAAGTAATACAGCACAAAGTTGTAGCATAGACCAAAATTAACAAACCGTTAGAACGAACCAATTTTAGTTACTCTTTCATATAGCTATAGGCGCAGAAGCACGTACAACTGTCATAAACACTTGAAAAAACGAACATTTTCGTAAAAAAAGTAAAGATATTCAATTTTTTTAATTACAGTTTTAAAGTTATGTTTTCTTACTATTTTCTTTATTTAATACAAAACAATCAAAATTTTTGACTGTGTCGGCCAATGTGTACCAAAAATTTCAATTTTTCGAGTTTTGGTTCCAATTCTACATGCTAAAGGGCCCCTAACTATACGAAGGACCAATCGAATTTGTTTATTTAAGTCCAAGCTACGTTTTCGTTCTGCATTGCTTAGTCAAATTCGTTACAGTTTTCAAGACAAAGTTTAAAAATAGTACAAAATGAGGGGAAAACATGATGATTTTCAGACATTTTTGTAATTTTTAGTATAAAGATGTGACTTTTTTGACTTGCTACTTAAGAATGTTTTGTAAACCAAGCCAAGAGCAACGACTTTTTCTAAGACGTCAAAGCGAAATTCCAAATAGTTTACGAGATATGGAGTTGTGAATCCCAATCAAAAGCTGAAAACTTCAAAGTGCAATAAAAATAAAACGGCAGCTAACGAGACCAAACCCAGCGAAGGTTTTAGTACTCTTATCATACCCTTTCAGAATTTTTTGGTCCCGACTCTATCAACTTTTTAGTGTTGCACAGTGAAATAGTTGCATTGCTTCCTGGGCCAGTCCTGTACGCCAGTCTTCTGGTCCCAGTCATGCTGATGCACCTGTGAAGTTGATCACTGTTGATCACTCTACCCACCATGCTGTGTCCATAGCTTTGTAGCGCCATGGTTTCTGCCGCACAAAGATGTTGGGCCGTCTTCTGTGCAAGGAGACGTGCTTGGATGTCCAGGGGGTTGACTCCTAGAATGTGTTCGAGTGCTTTTGTTGGAGTGGACCTCAGCGCCCCCGTTATGCAGACTAATGCCTGCCGCTGGGCCTTTTCCATCAGCTTTAGATATGTGTTTTGATAATTAGGTTTTTTTTTTTAATTCTAGAGCAAAATATCATACATTTTTAACAAATTTTTTTCTAAAATCAAATACCTTAAAAATTAGAAAAGGCAATAAAGCAAATTCACCCTAAAATTTAGAAACAAAATATATTTTTCTAAATTTATGAAAGTTTTTTCTAAAAAATTCATTTTTACTCATTGTTTATGAGTTAGACTAAAATTTAGACGGGTAATTTGACGGGTCAAGATCAAGCGGTCCAAAAAAACCGGATGTATGCAAAATTGTATGATTAGTTCAGATTATCATGAAGATTTAATAGTTGGCAATTAATGACGAATGTAAATGGGAGGTGTCCGTCAATCGGCTTGAAGAAATTTAAACATTTGCTAAATTCTGATATAAGTTTAAATTGGCACAAAGACGGGTAAATAGGAGGTACAGATCAGAAGAAAGTTTTAGATGGAATCCTTTGTAATAAAACTCAACAATAAATTAAGATATTTGCTTGATCTGTCGACGAATTTCGATATGCTTGAAATATATCCAATGCTTAATAAGATAGCGATCAAGTATAACACTCCACTAACATCATCTGCCCCTGTTGAAAGAATGTTTTCATTCTCATGACTCACTGATTTTTGTTTTAAAAATAAGTTGTAATGAAGGCCAATATAAATTTAATGTATAATATATATTGTTATTATTTTCAAACAAAAACATGTAATATAAACCATAAATGTGATAATTGGGATTATAAATAATTTCATTTTGCACCTAAAAATTCATGTATAAGTTATACTTTATATTCAATATATGCAAATTTTGCATATTTTACATATGCAAAATATGTAAACAAATATGCAAAATATCAAATAAAAAATGTAAAATATGTAATTGTATAAAAAATGTATAAGAATTGAGAAATTTGCAAAAATTCTTGTTCTTGAGCTTAGATTATTATTAAAAATATATAGATGGCATATATAGACGGTTAAATGGGAGTTGTAGACCGAGCAAATGAAAGGTGTGCCTTGAAAGTTCCAAAATATTTGGAAATTTCTAAATAGTTCATTAATTTCAAATTTTTATGAAGATTTTATGGACGGCTAGGGTACACGGGTAAATAAAGGAGATGTGGAACAAATGGTCAAAAAAATCGCGAAATTTCAAAAATTCTCATTTGAATTTAGATTATTATAAAGAAGGGTAAACCGGCGGGTAAATAGGAGGAGTAGATCAAATGGTCAAGGAAATCGCGAAATTTGCAAAATTTTCAAACGACCTAAGATAACTATGAAGGTTGGATGGATGGCAATTGAAGACGCGCATATTAGAGGCTTAGACCAAAAACCGCGAAATTTGTCAAATTTTCATTTGACTATTTACGAAAGCGTAGCAAATTTTATAGGCGCTCGGTAACTCCAGAATTATATATTAATCCCTTTCTGTCATGTAGATGCTGAGAATATACCTCTCCCGCACAACTACATTGTGAACTTTGGGTCTAGGGATATTCCCGTCGCGCGCCCATTTCTAGTAAATAAATGAGGATTGTGCATTTCACAGAAATACCAAAATTTAAAGCGACAATATTTTTTTATGAAACTTCCACACCTTGTTGAGGCAACTTAACCTCATGGCAGCCATTCTTCAATTAATATTCAATTCAAATTTGGTTTCCCTCTTTTTCCCCATCCCCTCTTCCCATGCACCCTCCACTCTTCCTCCCCTCTTCCACTGTTCCTCACTCTAAGCCCACTGTTCCCCCCCTCTTCACTCTCTTCGTCCACTCTTCACCCCCTCTTCACACCCTTTTCACCTCCCCATTCTCCACTCCACACACCCGCAAACACACAACCCACCTGCAGCATGCACACTCACACCCATCATACAACTATCTCAGGTGGCGCTCAGCCAACATTTTTAACTAGGCGCTTTTGCTTAGAGCGCGAGAGAGAGTAAACGACACACATTCACTGAAATAAGGTATGCGTGTAGAACAAAAAACCCATGCAGAAACAACAATAACAGAAATGTCGTGAGAACATTTGAGAGCGTAACTCTTATCCCTTGGCGACTGTTGTTGGTTTCATTTATGTATGGAGACAATAGATACAAGTTACAGAGAAAATAGAGTGTAATATATTCCAGACAGACAACGTTGTCTTCCTTTATTTCAAAACAGTTTGATTCCAATTCCTTTAGCTATTTTTGAATCAAACATGTTTTTTTATCGCTTATTTTCGGCATTTTAATTAATTAAAAGTTGAATTGATGAAGTTGATTTTCAAAGTGAAACGGATTTGCAAAAAAATCTGAAAATGGTGAGCACAGAATCACAAAAAGAACACATGAACCCTGACCTTTTAGGATTATAATGTATCTGAAATATGTAATTTCATAAAAAAAAAGGTTTTTTACATATTTTGCATATTTTTTTATGCAAATATGCAATTTATGCAAAATTGTTTTTAGCGGACTTAGATTGTTTTTCAATAAAAATAAGATGTGTGTAATCAGAACTTAAATTGGACATGCGGTTCAAAATATGCAAATATGTAAAATCCGATGTCTATGTATAACACAAGGCAACAAAATTAGACTTTTTCCAGTATACTGAAGAGTCGGTGGTGATTCTAGATGATTTTGGTGTGCTGAACACGAATCTGCTTTAAAAAAAGAGTCCATCACGTCGAGATTTTTTGTAATTTGAGCTTGAAGATACAAAAAATTCACTATTTGTCTCTTTTTATACGCGTTTTGTGGAGAACCTATACTTCTGTTTTGACTGTCTTTGATATTATCGGAAAGAGCTACTCCTTAACTTTGAAATAAACTCTCCCAAACAATTCTATGATTTTTTCCAATGAAGATATACCATTTTTAGAAATTGTATCCGAGTTTACAGAAACCCAATAAATTGTTGTTGCTCCAATGTATGCAATGGGTTTTGTTGAAAATTTTCATTGAAATTCTCTACAAATTACTAGCCTGGTTGTACTGTTTCTGTAAGGCATACTTTTCTGCAGTAGACAGTTTTGGTTTTATATTATTATCGAGACTACGTAAACAAAATGGTATATCTTTGCTTAAAAAACATTGTGCAATTCTTTGGTATAGTTTATTTTAAAGTTAAAAAACAGTAATTTACGATAACATCAAAAAAAAGTCAAAACAAAAGTATAGGTTCCCCACAAAACGCGTCTGAAAAGGGTTAAAATAGGCACTTTTTGCAACTTTAAGCTCAAATTACTAAAAATTTCGACGCGATGGACCATTTCTGAAAACAGATCCGTGTTCAGCACACGAAAATCATTTAGAATCACACCCAACCCTCCATTATACGGGACCTTGTTGCCTAGTGTAGTGCAACATTTCCAGCACAATTACTAAATAATCACCCTTTACATGTTCAATTATCGAAGTAATTGTAAAAGTAATTAAATTTTGTTATATTCACTGAATGGTCGTAATTCCAAGTTACAATTACGATTGTTAAAGTATGGTTATTAGGAATGGTTTTTAATTATCTGAAAAATGGAAATGGTAATGGTAATTCAAGTTTACAGCTCTGGTACTTAGTACCAAGCACAAAAATGATCGGTGAACCGAACATTTGGCATTAAGACGTATCAAATCTTCTTTTGATTTTTTAGAAAAAAGTAGAAAACTGGAGGTGAGAGTTTATGAGCGAACTTGTTCGGAAAGTGGACAGTGACAGTTGCGCTGAGTTTATTATAGAATAGCGTGTAGGTAGATTCAGCTGTCGTTATTACCAACATTCTTATACAGTTTTAATACCCTTCGAAAGGGTAAGAAAAAAAATGCCGTAAAAAATGCAAATTGTTCGTTGATGAATTAACAAAAGCGAAAATCGTGACTTATGTTTTTGGCAGCTGCAAAAGCAACAAAACAAAAAAAAAAAAAGGTCCAAGCAACAACTGTCCAGTAACTGTTACCCTGTTGTTGCTGTTGCCTGTTGCCTGTTGCTGCTGTCCTCAGCCTCAACCTCTCCTCAGCTCGGTCTAGTTTGATTGCTGTGGCTAATCAATGACGCAGCTTTTGCGAGTGTATTCGCTCTTGGGACGAACACCTGCATACGAGGCAGACACGAAGCTTCCGCCAGCAGAGCAGATAATGCTCATTGAGCGCCTCATTAACGACAGCAATTTGATTGCCTGCTTATGATTGGCGGGCAACATGTTGTTGGAGGACCTTAGCAACATTTGTGCATCTTGCTTGTGCTCCCGCACGTTTTTCGCGTTGAACTTCACTGAACTTGCTGAAGTTGGCAAAGTTGAAGTTGGTTGCTCCAAAACCTTTTCAGGTTTCCGTTTTGCTAGTCGTGATTTGAGTGTCGTGCGACTTTTTTTACTACATTTCTGCGCCTGAACTTTGTGCAGTCGTTTAATTTTTGTAAAGAGAGCTTGAGATTGGAGAGCTCCACCAAAGCTGAGCTGAGCTGAGCTGAAGCCGCCAGCGGCAGGCATTTTAATGTTGTTTCTTTTCTTTTTTTTGTTGTTGTTGTTTTTGGAGTGGAATTTTAATGCTTTCGCACACCTGCACACAGTAACGGTATTGTACACGTGGCCTCATTTCTGGGCCACAACGCTTGGAGATTGTGGCGAAATTTCGGTTGTCTGTCTTTTATATAATGTTTCCCACACAACACACAATTCGAGTAAACAAACATAAGCAGGCTGTAAAATGCATTTTAACTAATTAAAATGCACTCAGAAAGAAAGACAGAGAGAGAGAGAGAAAAAGGTAACCCTCTACCTGCAACTGAAAGATGAGCAATGAAATCCTTTCCAACAAAAATATCTTCTTGTTAATGGTCGATGACTCAACTTTGGAAAAAAAATCCATCCACAAAGATGAAGAAATGAAATAAAGAAACTCACACACACACACACACACACACCTGAGCTCGTCGCACACCTGAGAAACAAGAAATGCATGCAGGTGTCAATCGCCCAGCCAAAGAATGGTCAGCTCAACTCTGCCAGCGGAGGAAGCAGCCCCCGGGCTGCAACAGCGAAAAGAACCCAACAGACGCATTACAAATTCACACCAAGTGGCACCCACTGCTCACGCTCACGAACCACAGCCGGATCGCCTAGAAATGGAGAGACGCGGAGCAAGAAATGGTTAATCATTTTGGTATAAATCTCGACTGCGTTCACGTCTGACATTGCCCCGGGGGCCCACTATGCGCACACATTTAACCCATTAGCATACCCAGATTAGAGCTATTCGCTAGAATTCAACTGAAATGGTTTTCACTTTATATCGAATTTGGTATAAAGAATCTAGGAATGTAACAAAATGTAGCAAAAAGCTAAATTTTGATTGAGGATTTGATTTAAAATTAAAAAAAAACACTTAAAACAACTTAAAAGACTGTATCGATTCAACGATAAGATATCTTTTCTACTTTTATGTTATTTAAATTAACATCTTACTCACAAATACAAATTGTGATGACTCTTTCAAGCGAAGCATAGTATTTCCCATTCATAGGAAAGGTGACTTAAATAATACGAAAAAATTATAGAGGTAAAAAGTATAGAGGTCCTTTAAGAACTGCTGTGCGAAAATTCTTATGGGTATTAAAAACGAAAGGCTGACGGAATGGACCAAGTTAAATAACAAAATAAACGAGTTTTAGGCCTGATTTTGACAAAACTACTCCACAACTGACAATATAAACGACCTAAATGCCATAGTGAAGCTTAAATGGGAAGAAAACAAAAAAGTTTATGCATTTTTTGTGAACTTCCGGGCTGCATTTGATAAAGTACCCAGAGATTTTTTGATCTACAAGCTGCACCAACTAGGTCTGTTCACAAAAAGGTTGTATACAAGGATACCGTGACAGTGGTGTGGTCAGGAAAGAATCTGTTTCAAGACTTTAGTACGAGCAGCGGAGTTAAACAGGGATACCTTCTATCAACCCTGTTGTTCGCGCTATATTTGAACGACTTACACGAGGACCTTGAAGTTGTTGGCCTGTGGATAGATGAGCTTAATATACGGCTACTTCTATACGCGGATGATATAATCATGTTGTCGGTTAATGTTACCACACTTTAAAAGATGTTAGCAAGACTTGAATGTTATTGTGAAACATGGGGAATGGAGGTGAATCTGGAGAAGTCTCAAATTATGATTTTTTAAAAAAGTGGAAGGCGCGCAGCGAATGAATTCTGGCTATATAGGGGCACAGAATTGGACGTGACTTGCCAGTATAAATTAGGTGTTACTTTGACAACAGAAAGGTCCTTTAAAAAGCAAGTCATAACTCGAAAGGGTGAAGCAAAAAGGAGCTTAAATATCAGGTGGAACTCTTTTACTGGCCAATCAGACATATGCCTTATCGACAAGTGGAATCTATTCCGAGCAGCATGTAAATCGGTACAAGCATCAAGGAAGTTGAGGAAGTTGATAGTCCCCATAGATACTTGCTAAAGAGAGTTCTTCAATTACCAACGCAAACACCGAATTACGTTTTTCCAACAGAAAGGGGATTAGAGTATGTACACTTTTATACCTTTAACTTGCAATTAAACTATATAACACGGACATTGTTTGATTATGGAAGTCAACGGCTGCCGCACATTCTGTCAAGGAAAATTCTAGAAAAACATGTAGATTGCAGCAAAGAGCTCAATGATAAATTACATGCCTCTGAGATAAATTTGTTTAATGAATCTGACTCGTATATCGAATGGTGCAATAAGCTTGACGAGCTATTTATTAAACTTAAACTACAAAATATTCAGAAATACTATGCAAGTGCAAAAATGAGCCAGTCAAAATTCTATAAAGAACTTAATCATCACGTTGCAGCCGGATACTGCAATGATAAGTTTTCCCGAAAGCAGATAACATGGATCATCAAGGCAAGAGCAGATATGTTATGGCTAAATGCAAATCGAAGAAATGTAGTCGGACTCGATGTGCAACAAACAAGAGGAGTAGGAAATAAAACATAAGTTTGGAAGATGTCCAGTGCTTGGAGAGTTTAGACAAAGATTATTTGGAGTCAAATATATGAGTGATGCTAACGCATCATTACCGGTGAACGATTTGATATCTCGGGACGACCGGGGAAGTCAAGTGTAGTAACTGAATATGGAGTATTGTGGACTACTCAAGGGAAATATGGGCTGACGGCTTTAAATGCCATGCCCAAAAGCTTATAATTATTTACTTATTTTAAAGATATTTAAAAGTCAGTACCTGCTTTTTCCTTTGTTAACACAAATTACAAAATAATAAGTAACAGGTGCAGTATGCGCGATCGAGAATCGCTGATAACGGGTGTGCTCTGTGTTTGAGTCTCTAAGCTTTCCAGCCAGCATTGAATGAAATTTTTGATCACATTCAAGTCTTTTTCTAGCACTCTGACTCGTTACATTACATTCTGCATCTAATAAAAAGGGTGGGTGTAATGGAACGCCCGGTAAAAGCGAAGCTCTTTAAGATGAAAAATCAAATTGGAAATTTAAGTAGTGGCAAAAAGACACTTTTTGAATTCGTTTGGATTAATTCAATCTTAAACTAGAAAAAAAAAGTCTAATTTTTAACAAATTTTGGACTATGATTTCTGAAATATAAGAAATATATTTTTGGCTGTATAATCTTTTGTTGTAGACTGGTTAGGATTGTGGTTCATTGCCTAACTGAATTTCTTAAAGAAAAATCATATTCTTTAAGGAATCAAGCAGTTTTGTATTTAGGCTTAGAAACTGAAGTAACAGTTTGCGTTTCTGGTGGGCTGATTTCATCAACTATGGGCATGAAATCCCTAGTTGCGCTTCTTAATTCCTTGTTTATGGACGCGAGCAGATTCGACATTAAAGTCAGGAACGGATAGTGGAAGTGAATTAAACATTCTAAATTGCCTTACTGAATTCAAAACTTGACCTCAAGGCAGCCCCCTCGTCTACCTCATCTTTCACCTACCCTTTTCCACTGTTCCCCGCTGTTAAGTCAATTTTTGTCATTGTCAAGTCACTTTTTGTCACTGCCAATTCACTGTCAAGTCACTGTCAAGTCACTGCAAAGACACTGTCAAGTCAATGTCAAGTCAATGTCAAGACACTGTCAAGACACTGTCAAGTCACTGCCAAGTCACTGTCAATTCACTGTCAAGTCACTGTCAAGATACTGCAAAGACATTGTCAAGTAACTGTCAAGTCACTGTTAAGTCACTGTCAATTCACTGTCAAGTCACTGTTAAGTCACTGTCAAGTCACTGTCAAGACACTGCAAAGACATTGTTAAGTCACTGTCAAGTCACTGTCACTGTGGCTTGCCCCCCACTTGCCACCCACTTCGCCCTCACACCATAACACTCCACACACAACCCACCTGCTGCATACCCAAAAGAATCTGTCGCAAAGACAAATTTTTTCTAGATTTAGTCGCCCAGTCGAACGTCCGTAAAAGTGCTTCGCTCTAAAAACGAAGTTATACAGCACGTATAATTTATAGGAATATAGATTTTAAATGATTTTCATTCCACATTTTAGAGTTGTACAAAGTTAGCTGAGTTATTTTCCTAACTCAGCAATAGATGGCGCCACTACTTTAACCATTTTAGCTAAGAGGGTTTAATGTGTAACTAACTTTATTGAATATCACATAAGCTAACAATTATCGTCAAGTCGAACGAAGCGAAGCGGGAGCCACCCGGCCTAATCGAAGCCAAGCCAGAAACTGAGCGCCAGGGATGGCGCGTGTTGTCGTTCTGCTATCGCGTCAGGAATGGTGCTCGATAAATGGTGTGACCAGAGGTGGCCGGGGCTGCCACACCATTGTGGCGATTTAAGCCACTTTAGTTATTTAATGTAAAACACAGATTAGGCTTTGTTTCGGCTTATTGCTGGAACCGCTCATTTATCGAATCAAAAGTCAGTGCTTTGTTTCACTAATAATATTTATTCTTAACTTTAGTAATGTAATATATTATAAGATGTTCTGTGGGTTGAACGAAGCCGCGTGTCCACTAAATACTGATGCGATTGATGCAGACGGCAACATCTTTGCCGTTAATTTTAACAATGTATACCCTATCTGTTGATCGCTCGATTATTTCATAAGGGTCAGTGGATCAGTGGAAGGTGGCTCCAGTGGGAACAGTCCGCGTGATGTTTGTGGATAAACATACTCTTTTTGGTATGGTTTACTGCTGGTACTGGACGTACAGTACGCATTTGTTCGCGGAACTTTAAGGCGAAATCCTTTAGATTGATGAGCTTGTCATTTTGTAGATGAGCCCAAATCCTGTTTATAGCAAGTTTTTAATCCAAGTCGCACAGTTGGCAGCAACTGTGCTATCGATGGTGTATAAGAGCAGCTTTCAGTGAACGATGCCAAAGTTCAATCAAGCCTTTAGATTGGAGATGATAGCTATCAATGGATAGTTGGCAGATTGCCACACGGTTATCTATAGGCTGGCAGGTTGCCACAACTGTTTGGCTGGCCAGTTTGATATATGGCAGAAACAGAGATAACATTCATAACTGGAAAGTTTTAAGACTCAACCATAAGAAACAACAAAAGTTTTTTTCACTAAGGCTACTATTTCGGCCGATCGTTCCAATGGCAGCTATATGCATTAGTCAACCAACTTGAATTTTCAAGAAATTCGCTCTCGAAATCGAGCTAAATTCGTTCTCAATTTGGTTTTTATAGGCAAGGGGAGTGAGTAGAAGTATCGAAGCGGAGAAGGCAAGCAAACTTTGAGAGAATAGCGTTGAACACGCTCTCACAGTTTTGTTTTGTATGAGAGAGGGGTGTGTGCAGAAACTACTGAGAGAAGAGCATAATCGGTTATTGAGTGAATGGAGCGGTCGGATGTTAATTCATTTAATGTTGAACATTTTCAGTGCAATGAAGTAATCGATTAAAGGATTCGACAAAGCATTTGAATGCGTGAGTTATGTATGTGTGAGCGTTCATTTTGGTATCTAGGCTCAAGGCCTCTACTTAAATCTGTAAGCTGTCTAGTTCTCAACTAGGTTTCTTTGGTTTTCGGTTCAAACCCTCTACTTATGAAAACTACTGTCGATCCATCTGAAGTCATTTTTTCATTTCATTAAACAAAAAAAGTTGTTTTATGGTTCTTTCAATTTTCAAATCCGTTCGTTTGTCTGGGTCAATTACTTTGTCATAGTCTAACTACCTGCATGCCTAGGATAACTGGCCTTAATGGGTTAAACCAGCCGGGTAGGCCGGGACGGGCCGCCTACCGACCGCATTCAAATGAGCAACGGCCAAGAATTCCTAGAATTGTGCGCGTCAATTGATTTACTCAGCTGCGAGCGGCGCGTTGCGTCGCGTCGGTTGCGTCGGTTGCGTCTGACTTAGCTGCCAGTTGATAACTTTGAGATTTGTTATATTTGCTTCATCATCATGGCACAAACGAGGCAGCCGTCGAAGATGGAAACGACGACGACGACGACGACGACGGCGATGATGATGATGATGATGATCTTGGCAAGCCGCACACATGTGCGCACATTAAAAAGCAAGTTTCTCAGGTGTTTAAAAGCGTTTAAAAAGAAAACAGACACAGACGGCGGCCCAGACCGAGGCAAAAGATCTCAACGAGACAACAATAAACGCAACACAACGCAACGCAACGCCAAGAGGCCAGAGCCAAGTTAAAAATACACGTACTTTGCCAAGAGCCAGTTAAAGCCATGATCATGATCTCGACAGTTGCCGAGGCGAGCCATGAAAACAGCGGACGACTACGACGACGACGACGCGCACGTGAAGGTTGCCCAGCCAAGCCATGTTGGAGATTTACTTAACGAAATCAAGAGGAAGCGCGTAGGATCGCTGGGGGGGATGGTGGGGGGAGAGGGGGCAGTTAACCTAGCTGTCATACAGCATTGATTGCTGCAAGGCAATGGCAATGCGATGCCGAGACCGAAACCATGCTTTTGATTTGCTTGTAAAGCTGCGCCCCGATGATGATGATGATGACGAGGGCCGTACAATTTCGGGCCATGTCTCTCTCTGGGTGACTCAGCGAATAATTTGGTGGGTTACCACCAAATGTTAAGTATATGTTTTGATTGGTTTGTGGCGGCAAAACGGCTCAAGATTATGGGCAATGAAGACAGCAAAGACGAAACTGACTGACCGACCATCTGGGCCTAGGATAATGTGCATAAGCTTCTTAAGAGGTGTCCCACAGGCAACCACCAACCATATGCTTAGGCAATGAAAAATGGCAAGGCAAGATATTCATGTCAGGATAATCAGTTGTGGAGTGGGGAAATTCGATATTAATGATGTTGTCACATTACTTATAGATTAGGAACTGCTAGATTCTGAGTTGAAATGGGATTTTAAATAGCTTCAAAATTAGTTTATTTTAAGTTTATATGTTTTATACTTGGTGTGATTTTCATTAAGGTTCGACCTTGAATAGAAATGTGAAGCAACTTGTCTTTAGGAGGACCTAAGGCTGCAAGATCAAATATTGAAATAAAATAAATATTAAAAACTATTTTTATTTCGAATTTGTGCGAAGCTTTTTGTTCCACCAAGTTTGGAAACGCTCAAATAAACTTAAATCGAGTTATAAGCAAATCAACTTTATCAGAACAACAGCGCTACCGGCACAATACACAAGGATTCCTAGTTTTCAAACCTGTGCTGTACCAAACCATACAGAAACTATATTCTATATTTTTGATCAGGATTCGGAATTGCTCTTGGCTCGTAGCTTTTGGGAGCCAGGTCTCGCTCTCAGCTCTCGACAATCGGCTCTTGGCTCTGAGCTGTGAGCCACAAAAGGCTCTCGGCTCATGAGCCACAACATTCGGCTCTAAGCTGTGAGATACAGCTCGTGAGCCGTGAGCCATTAAGCCGCTCCTCGCTCGTCAGCCACAGCTCTCGGTGCTAAATTGGGAGCCACAGAATGTGTATTTCGCGAGTTATTTAAACCTATTTACCGTGATTAACGACTTATTAAATCGCGAAATAATACCAAAGAGGATACAAAATAGTAATAATGACAAAGGTTAATGCCAATCTGGTGAAAAATCATGCCTGGATCAATGCATAAGTGCAATTCGCAGCCTTATCTCCATGGTAATAAAATCGCTAAATACTTAAGAAACTGCTTTTCAAGGCAACAAATGACAGTTATGTGTGATGATTATGACAATACTGAACCGCGATAAATACCATGGATGACCAATGGCAAAGAATATAGTCAAGATCATAAAGAATGTTTCAAACCACTTTCCGTTACTGCCAAAGCATTAAACCGCGGAAAAATACCAAAAAGGGATCAAAAACTGTACTAATGCCAATCAAACATTACTCCTAACCAAGTGGAAAATCATTCAAGGATCAATGCAAAAGCACAATTCGTAGCTGAAGGATCTCCATGGTAATAAAACCGCTAAGTGATTAAGAAACTGCTTTTCCAGACCGCAAACGATCATAACTACATTACCTTGATTTTGACAATAGTAAAACCCGAACCATGGATGACCCATGCTGAAGAACATGGATGGAGCATAAAGAATGTATCTCTACCACCATTTTTTTATACTCTGTACCGAAGGTACATAGAGTATATTAAGTTTGTGCAAAAGTATGTAACAGGGAGAAGGAATCGTTTCCGACCCTATAAAGTATATATATTCTTGATCAGCATCAACAGTCGAGTCGATATAGCCATGTCCGTCTGTCCGTCTGTCCGTCCGTCCGTCCGTCCGTATGAACGAAGAGATCTCAGAGATGGTAAGAGATAGAGGTTTGACATGTATGGGACATATATTTCTTATACTTGCAGGCAGATCGAGTTTATTTTCAATTTTTGCCACGCCCCCTCGCGCCCCCGTAATTTGGAAAAAACGTCATATCTCCTACAGTTTTGGAGATAGATCGTTCGTTCCTTCTAGAGATACCTTGTAAACAAAATTATTTATCGATTTGCTGAAGGAATGATAAAGATCGGATGAACGATAGTCAAGTTATGGGCAAAAAACGGCCACCCACCCCCCACCAATAACCACAGCAAAATACCCTAACCGTTCAACACAGGCAATCTTATTGCGAGAGAGAGAGAGAGAGAAGCTTAGAGAGCGCACCGCGTTGTGCGCGGTGTGTTAACTGGCCGTTTGACTCCTGAGCAAATGCGAGTGTAAGGGTACAGAGTATGTTATAGTCGGGCTTGACCGACTTTCTTTCTTGTTTTTTTGTATGTTTTTTGTTATTATTTCTTATAATAGTTAATATTACATTTAAGCATTACCCTCTTTTCAAACATGCTATCCGATAGGCTGTGGCTCTTTGGCAAATCAGTCATGGTGGCAAAAAAAATAAAGACGTTAAACTGCTGCCGACAATGGTAATGATGTGTTGTATTTTACAAAAACGTTTCGAATTTCGGGATATCGATTAAGCAGCTCCAGTTCCTGACTTTCCTCTGCAAAAAATTGATGCATCAAAAGTTCTGCTTTAGTCAAAGGAGCACCAGAAGGCAGTCGATTCACTTCGGTTATCACCCCATCAGAGTCAGAGTCAGAATCAAAATTGAAAAAAATATTATTTTGATTTGTTTTTTTTTTCTTGTTGCCATTGTCGGATTATTTTCTGTTATGTTCTGTGATAAGCACATCTTAAAAACTTTTGAAATCTTAGAGCGATCCGCTGGCTCTAAACATGTCAATATTCTTAAAGCGTGGATATGATAAAGCTGCAATAGCAACATTTTCCGCATATGGATTGCTAACGTCGAGCAAATTTTCAAATCATTTTTCAACGCTTTGTCTGTACGAATTTATTAAAGGTTTGCAATAAATAAAATTGTTGATCCTTTCTATATTCCGTGGTTGCGAAGATGGTAAGGAGCTACCTGCTGCATCGCTCTCCGAGGAAGATACAATATTTTCTGCAGTGCCCAGAGCATCATCCAAGAAATTGCTTTCTTCATCCATTTTAACGGTCTGGTTCATTTTATTTCAGTATTTATTGTGCTGATTTAGTCTCTTTTTCTACTTATGCTTTTTTCTGAACAAAATTATTTTACTGTACAAACTTTGAACTACAAATCACACAGCTTACTTAATTGTTAGTTTAAACTGTAAGCTAGAACAATTGAAAAATTTTATTGCAATTGATTTAGTTGTAAGTTACAATTAATTTAAATTAATTCAACTAAATTAATTGCAAGCTGCAACTAATACTTTAATTGCAATTAATTTCAATTGCAATTGAATTAATTGATTAAAATTTTTAGTTGATTAATCAATTGATTGAAAATTTAATTGATTGGTGCCCAACACTGACTATATATAAGGTTGTCAAAAAAGTCTTGCGGTATTTCCGCAAGCTTGTCTTTGCAAGCGCGTAGTTCTAGTTGTATTCGTCGCATTGGAAAGCTCTTTTCACGCGCTGACACGTGTTTGATTTATTGTTGTTTGTTTTTAGTCGTTCGTGAGTTATAGCGTCGCAAACATGGAGCAAAATAAAGAGAAAATACGGCATATTTTACAGTACTACTACGATAAAGGCAAAAATGCATCTCATGCTGCCAATAAAATTTGTGCAGTTTATGGACCCGATACAGTTTCCATTTCCACAACGATGGTTTCAACTTTTTCGTTCTTGTGCAGAGGTGATCGAAGATGCGCCACGGTCCGGAAGGCCTGTCGTCGAAAATTGCGATAAAATCGCTGAATTGATCGAAAGAGACCGGCATAGTAGCAGCCGTAGCATCGGCCAAGAGCTGGGCATGAGTCATCAAACCGTTATAAACCATTTGAAGAAGCTTGGATTCAAAAAGAAGCTCGATGTATGGGTGCCACACGACTTGACGCAAAGAAACATTTTTGCCCGTATGGATGCATGCGAATCGCTTCTCAATCGCAACAAAATCGACCCGTTTTTGAAGCGGATGGTGACTGGCGATGAAAAGTGGGTCACTTACGACAACGTGAAGCGCAAACGGTCGTGGTCGAATAGCGGTGAAGCTGCCCAGACGGTGGCCAAGCCTGGATTGACGGCCAGGAAGGTTCTTCTGTGTGTTTGGTGGGATTGGCAGGGAATCATCCACTATGAGCTGCTCCCCTATGGCCAAACGCTCAATTCGGACCTGTACTGCCAACAACTGGACCGCTTGAATGCAGCACTCATGCAGAAGAGGCCATCTTTGATCAACAGAGGCCGAATTGTCTTCCATCAGGACAACGCCAGGCCACACACATCTTTGGTGACGCGCCAGAAGCTACGGGAGCTCGGATGGGAGGTTCTTCACCGTATAGTCCGGATCTCGCACCAAGTGATTACCACCTATTTCTGTCCATGGCGAACGAGCTTGGTAGTCGGAAGTTGGCCACAAGAGAGTCCTGTGAAAATTGGCTCTCCGAGTTTTTTGCCAATAGGGAAGCGAGCTTCTATAAGAGGGGCATTATGAAGTTGGCATCTCGTTGGGAACTCGTCATCGAACAAAACGGCGCATATTTGACTTAAATCGCATTATTATAACCAATTTTATGAACAATTGAAAATTCAATAAAAATGCCGCAAGACTTTTTTGACAACCTTATATATGCTCGATCACATATGCTTTTCAAAAACCTGTTTGCAATCTGATTGATATATTGTGGGTACTCATTAAGCTTAATTTTTTAACAGAAATTATTAACGATGAATAATTTAGAAAAATATTTTAAATTTGACGAAGAGAAAGGCGCAATTTGTCTAAATTGCGGCAAAAATCTTTCCAAAAAACTGTTCAATCTAAAACATTACAAAAAAGTGCATGATTTTGATATTCCCCACACGAAAGAAGAAACTAAATATTCCAGTGAAGAAGAAAACTCTGTGCTGGAGCCAATGCCGAAGAAGTCTAAGACAAATGCATTAATAACAATGACCAAAAATGAATTTTTAAAACACTGCATTGGGCTTGTGGCCCCATAGATGTAATTTGTCAAAAAAAAAAACCATCAATGATTTGTTAATTAGTAAACTAAATATGCCGCTGTTAAACAATCCGATTGTTAATATTGAATAGAAATATTTCAATCAAAAGAATTTTATTTGTTAGAATTTTATTGGTCATCCATGGTATTTAACGCGGTTCAGTATTGTCTTAATCATGGTTAAATAGGTTTGTGTGGGGATTTGCGGTATTACCATGGAGATCCCTTAGCTGCAAATTGCACTTATGCACTGATTCTGGCATAATTTTCCAATTGGTTGGAAGTAAAGTTTGTTTGGCATTCTTACATTTTTTGATCCTGATTTGTCAGTCACGGAAAGTGGTAAGAAACATTCTTTATGATCTTGACTATATTCTTTACAATAGGTCATCCGTGGTATTTATCACGGTTCAGTATTGTCATTATCATGGTAATGTAGTTATGTGTGGTCAATTGTTGCCTTGAAAAGCAGTTTCTTAAGCATTTAGCGGTTTTATTAAATTTTGATATGCCTGGAACCTGAAACAGAACCTCTGTTTGGTGACAGCTTCAGTTCGCAGAATCACTTAAGTCAATGTATTAAGAACTTTCACGACATTTTTAACCAGGGAATCAACTCGGAACCTTATACCGAAAAGAACGAATTTAAACTCAGACCCAGAACCAGAACCTAGATTTTTACTTTTTGTGTACCGGTATTCGGGAACCGAAAGGACCGAAAAGAACCTACACATTGTAACGGTACAGTTTCGATTCTGAGTGCAAAAACTAGACTGCAAATCGAGCACTTAGTTTTACAGAGAATTTTACGCCATTTGGCTAAATTGTAGGATCCTATGTGGCATTTTCTCGAACACATTATAATACTACGCTAACCTCTGAACAGAAAATGACTTGGGTAACTACTTTGGCAGATATGTATCAAGAATTTTATCCATTTCTAATGAGGAAAGCAAATCTGGCACATACTTTATCTGAGAGTAAAGACGATGTCGTTTCTTATATCGCTCACTTACTTCAATATTGTTATAGCTCCAAATAAACGATTTTGTAAAAAAAAGCGCTTAAAGTTCTCAAAGGATTCCACACAGCGAATATAAATCTTTAAGTTTATAATCAATCCAAATAGTTTAGGATCTGCTCAAATCAGTTTAATGGTATCAATCAAGATATTTCTAAGCATAAGACGCTTACAAAATAATATAATATAATTACAGTGTTCAGAATTTTAGGAGCTTATAAAAGCTCCAGTTTACGCAAGTAAGATGAAGTTTATTACGTCTCCGCTAAAAAAAAGCCGGTAAACGCAAAACCAATAGCCGATAAGAAATATGATTTTAATCATATAATGAATACAAACTTGAGAATATGAATGGAAACTAACTGCGAATACAATTGAAGATTGATGAAAATCAAAGAAATACATCCATATTTGTGTGAGTAGGTTGCTTACCCACTTTGTCTTGTCTTAGGTTAAAAATTTCCAGTACATACCGGTACAGATCCGCAAATGGAGAAGCTATTTCTCCAACCTGCTGGGAGGCGAAAACGAACACATAGCCGCCTCTAGAGAAGTAGCGATCCCACCAATCGACAACATAGAGTTAGGCCCAACGGACCATCACAAAGTCTGTTTAGCCAAAAAAAAAGGGCTAAAGAACAACAAATCAGATGGCGCTGATGAGGCTGGAGGCGAGAAATTGGTAAGGTGCATGCACCAACTCCTCAGCAGAATATGGTCCGATGAGAGCCTGCCCGAAGATTGGAGTCTAAGTTTAATTTGCCCACTTTTTAAAAAAGGAGACCCTGCAGTTTGCGCCAACTATCGTGGCAGCAGTCTGCTTCCCATCGCATATAAGATTCTGTCGTGCATTATTTATGAACGTCTAAAGCCGCTTATTAGCACACTGATCGGATCTTATCAGTGTGGCTTCAGACCAGATATTCACATTACGACAAACCCTGGAGAAGACCCATGAGAGAAATATCAAAATCAACCATCTTTTTGTTGATTATAAATCAGCCTTCGACTCCGATAAGGTCAAGGTTCTTTGACACCCTGTCTACCTTTGGTATACCAGCAAAGTACGTTTGACTTTGCATGATGACGTTGAGAAGCACTCGAAGCTCCGTCAAAATAGAAACCAATTGATACCAAAAGAGGTTTTAGGCAGGATGATACATTATCGTGTGACTTCTTTAATCTGCTGATGGATTATATACTGCGCCACTGCCCAAATGCCAACAGATCAGGTACCATCTTTCGTAAAGATTTAATGCTACCCGCATATGCCGATGATATTGACATTATCGGCACAAACGAACGGGCAGGTCGTTTTTCAGAGACAGAGAAGCAGTCTTAGCGGTAAACGAGGACAAGACGGAGTTCATAGTATCGACGAGCAGTGGGTCTACGCGTCGTGGACAAGCTGTAACATTTGGAGAATACAGCTTTAAGGTTGTAAAGGAGTTCGTCTACCTCGGGACGGTGATAACCAGCGACAACAACATCAGCCTGGAAATCCGAAGAAGAATTAGGGGCTCAGTAGGGAGTTCAATAGCAGAGCCCTCTCTTGAAAAACGAAAATAGCGCTAAGCAAGTCGCTCATTATCCCAGTCCTGCAATACGGCGCAGAAGCATGGACAATGACAGCAGCGGATGATTGGCGACGGCGATTGGCGTGTTCGAGGGAAAAATTCTTCGGAGAATTGATGGACCTTTAAAAGTTGGCGATTGATTCCGTATTCGAATGAATCGCGAACTGTATCAGCTCTATGGGGACACCAGTCTGGTCAAGCGCATAAAGCAACAGCGGCTGCGCTGGATAGGACATGTCACCCGGATGGATGAAGAAGCTCCAGTCAAAAAAGGTGTACAAATCGAAGCCGGCTGACTTTGGAGGAAAAGGCAAGAGGGGACGCCCACCACTAAGATGGAAGGATCAGGTGCGTAAAGACATTTCCAAACTTGGTGTGAACCACGGGTGCCAGCTCGCACGAAGCAGTAGCGACTGGAGGGCGTTTATAGCAGAGGCGGGTCAAAACGAAGAAGAAAAAGAAGAAGTGCTCTTTATGTAAGGAAAGGCCTGACGACCGCTATATATACCCATCGCCTAACAAAAATCTTTTTGTAGGCGTAGTACGCGCCTAATGCCTTCTTCAAGCTTTCCTCAGAGTTGCTCTTCCAGGAGAGTTTCAAATCCAGGGTAACACTTAGATACTTGGCCTTTTTGACCATGTTAAGCTGCGTGCCTCCCCAAGGGATGGAAGTATGAACTCAGGGATCTTGTATTTGCTTGAGAACAGCACCATTTGAGTCTTCTGTGGGTTGACCCCTAGACCGTTCTGTATTGTTTCCGTGACCGTTGGGGTTAATTTATACTCATTACTTTTCTAAGCAAATTATTTAGAAAAATCTTTGGATCCTTTACGTAAATTTTTAGCCGGAAGTGCAACATGCAACAAGCACATCGAATTGCTTTGACAAAATGTTGCCCAATTCGCCGTGGACTTCTTCCTGTTTGGTTTACAGATGTGTTCATAACGACACAAGCACCTGCTCAGCCCATTGTTTTATTACAAAATATGCAAAAAGTAGTGAGAAACAGAAAGGTGTTAGATGGAGGCGTAAGGAAACCCTTTCGCAGTGAATTAAGTAAAATTCTGGAAATTCCGCAATATGCTAAGCGGCAAGAGGATGCGGCAACAGAAACAACAGCAACAACAACAATCCGTACGCATTAACAATGAGCTGTTAGTTTTAACACCTGTGTGCCAGAATGCTGACTGCACTTGGCCCGGAGCTAAGGTGGAAATCTATACAAATATTTGACGTGAGGAGAATAGAGCGAAATTTGCATTTGACGATAGTTTGGCGTCGGCAAAAGAACAAAAGGCCACAGGCAAACCGGCAAACTGGCAACAGGTAACTGGAAAATGCATTTGGCCAAAATCATTAACACGTTTCTGCTTGGTGGATTGAGTATATGGGGGGGGGGGATTAGCTTGGGTTAGGTGCGAGAAAATCCATCAAACATTTGTTGCGGCCCTGAACTGGGGAATGGGATTTGGGAATGTACATACAGCAGCTGAAACCATGGAATGTGTGCTGTGAGTTCGAGTGACAAATGTCAATTTGCATTCGATTGGCAAATGTTCTTTTGGCCTAATGTTAATTGCAAATTGTGGACTGCAACCAGCAGCCACATTCAAGCTCAAGAACACACCTTAAACGCTTTTGCCGTAACCGTTTTATTGGTGGCTTTTTGAATTGAAAATTGGAATTGGAATTGGAATTGGAATTCATGCCCCAACCAACTTGGCAGCAACTTGGCAGCAACAAGTTCAACACATGACGTCCAGCTACACAGCAAGCGTCGCCTCAGTTCAATGTCAATTTCGATTCGTCATCCGCAGCTGCGTTGATTTCTCGAGCGACCTATCCCCCAACTCTCATCCGTCCACTGTCTGTTGTTTGCTTTGTTGCTGCCTTCTTTTTATGGTCATGTTAACTTTGGACTTGGCTTTTAACACAGGACCACCACAGTTGATCGGTCCCCCGGCTGGGGTTCATTCTACTGTAATTTATTGATGTGGTTCCCCAGTTAAATGTGGACATGTGTGGGCAGAGGCTAGAGGCGTGATTACTTTTGCTGCTCCTGCCCTTGCTCCTCCATACAGAATGCAGCTGGCAATGCCACTTGAACGCCCACACAAATGTCACTGAAGATGATTATTATGATGGAGTTGAAGAGTCCAGAAAGTGGCCGGCCAAAGGGTAAACTAAACGAGTACATTGACCTAGGGAATGGGATTTAATTTAAGATTTCTTGGGAAAATTTCTGTGATTTGCTACAATCAAACCATCTGCACGGGATGGCGTCGCCTTATGTAATACTTTTCGTTGAAATTTTTAGTTTTCCAGCGGAACGAGTTTTGACAGCACTTTTGTGATCCAAGATCCAAGTGGAATATGTTAATTTTCCATTTTGGAAATTGCATAATCGCACAAATCAAGGCTCGCTGGTTCAAATGCTTAAAATGTAAGGTTCGGTTCGCTTCGCGTGCCGTGTGGCACCGTCTTGTTGAAACCACATGTCGATCAAGTCCAATTCTACCATTTTGGACAAAAAAAAGTCAGTAATCATCGCACGGTACTTTGCTCCATTTGACTGTAGCGTTGCGATTTTCATTAATTTTCATTCAAACAGCCCAAAACAGTGCATTTTGCAAGCTATATTGGCAGCTCTTGAACTGCCTCTGTCTGCTCTTTAGATCAAATTCGGCAATTCTGTTTGTTGACGTACCGATTGAGCCAAAAGTGAGCTTCGTCGCTGAAAACAATTTTCACACAATTGATCTTCATTCAACTTTTCTCTTTGTCACCCATTCAGCAAAGAAACGACGTTCTTGCACCATTATTTGAATTGTCTCTGGAGTCATACTCTTTGCCTATGTTGTGGAAGGATACTTTTATCATTCTTCTCCATAAAAAAATGTAATAAGTATTTCCAAGTTGTCTGCAATTCCTAAAGCTTTTGAGAGAATTATGACATCTCAATTGCAACATTTATGTAGTTACATTATTTCACCCTATCAACATGGATTTATGAAGCGTCGATCTACTACCACTAACTTATTAAAGCTTACATCATTAGTGATCTTATGTAAGATGCAAACTAACGTCATTTATACTGATTTTAGTAAGGCTTTTGATAGTGTTAATCACTCCTTTTTGCCTCATAAACTAAGCTGATTTGGTTTAACAACTAACCTTCTTGGTTGGATCTCTACTACCTACGTTTTAAAACACAAAAAGTTCTATTTTGTAATTCATATTCCAAACTAATCCAGGTTGCCACTGGAGTAGCACAAGGTAGCCAAGTGAATAGTGAGTCTAATGCTTTTTACTCTCTTCATAAATGATTTTCCGTCAGTCTTGACCAGAGCCGGCCAGCCATAGCTACCAGGAGCCGAAGTCAGTCGTGTTTTTACGCAACCCGAGCCGAACTCCAGAACGCTGAATTGCAAGTAAAACGGCTATAGGCCGGAGAGAGCTCTCTTGCTCACCAACACAAGCACACTTTTTTTGTCCTGGTCTTGACTCACACTCGTGTGCTTATATACGCCGATAATGTGAAACTATGTTTAATATATAACGATTTGGTTTCCCGCTATAATTTGCAAGCCGAATTGGATGCATTAAAGTTTTGTTGTAAAGATAATCTACTAAACCTTAACAGTTCCAAGTGTAAGGTTATGTCTTTTTACAGAAGCTTACCACAATTCTTCACTTATATGCTTGATAATGTCCCAGTAGAGTGTTTAAATAATACAGCTTAGGAGTAATTCTTGATATCCGACTTAAATTTGACTATCATAATACTGCTGCTGTAAGGCCACGATTGTTTTTGGGTTTATTAAGCTTTGGTCAAAGGAATTTGATGATCCCTGTTCTCTCTCTGCATTTCACAACGACCTCTCACCTCTCGGCGTGCGTTCCCGTTGTTTGTTATGCGTCGTGATCAAGAATAGCCGAGGTCAGTCAAGAATAGGCGAATGTTTTGTTGGCTAAATTCCAGTTGTGGTACAAATCTATGAACCAAATAAATGCATTCAACGTGAACATGTCGAGCATATTGCAAAACACTGCAACGGCCATCGGTTTAACCTGCGCTTGCACCGATAAGTGCCTACCAATCGACGACGCATAAAAATGTATTATTGTTGGTTCTTTATTCGTGACGTATTGTGCATTTTGCTACTCAACGTTAAAAAGCGACGTCTCTTAGTGACGTAGAAAACCAATCCTGAGTCCAGACTGTGTTTAGAACAAACTGCTAATGGTTAATCATTATTGTCTTAATATTCAGCAGCAGAGGTGGCAATTCCTTTAAATTTTTACAAATAGTGCCGACAGCTTCAATTTCACTGCCAAATTGTGAGATGTGAAGAAATTGTTACCGTTTGCTGTTTAGTATACGGCGGATCATCCAGTGAATACTGAATATGTTGGTCTTTCGACAACAATGCCACGTTCAGTTCAGCAACCATATCGTTTCTTGTCTATGAAATCCACATCACTATCACTTTCACTTTCATCTTCCAAATCAATTTGATTTTCATTGGGCTCATAATCGCTGTCTTCATCGTCTGTTTCAAAAACGATCGGTTTCCAAGTATTCTTCGTCGTCCACCACTATATTACCCGACGTCAAAAATTTATTTGAAAACACCTAACTAACTAGAACTTGACGGGCTTATCCAATTGTATCTTAGTTATAGCCTGAATCCACTGACACATATTTATATGGGTATGGGTATTATAAACCGAACAGTTAAAAAACTCACCATTTTTGATTTCAATAAAAAAAAAACGAAATTAGATCTCGCCACCAAAATGTAATTTGCGGGTTTGCAAAAAAAAATTTTGTTAATTTTATAAACAATTTCAAAAATCGTCAAAAACGGAAAAATGGAAAAAAAGGGTTTTTTAAAAACTGGATTTCTCAGGTTTGGTTTATCGGATAGGTCTCGTGTTGATAGTACTGAATAGTATTTTACTGTATCTATCAAAATACAAATTTGACAACTTTTTAAATTGTTTAATAATATTAAGTAATTGTTGCTAAAGTTTATATATAATTTTTTCTTAGTGTTAACACCACCATGATATAGGTTCTAAGAATATACATTTTATTGCCCTAAACAAACCTTAAATTACGGTGCTTTCAAAAAGATGGAGACTTTTTTTAGTTTAAAAGATATTCATTTTTGAAATTATAAACAAATAAAAATTCGGATTTTTATACCCTTGCACAGTAGGCTGGATGGCCAAATTTTTGGCATAAAGTCCAATTTTTCAGGACAAAATTTTTAAATTTTGGCTATATATTATTAAAGTGGATACCTTAAGTACCACAATTCAAAAAACAAAAGTTATCGAAATGCAACCGTGAGCTTTTACCAGGGCTGCAAAGTCTGAACTTTGCTTTTCTGTTTGTTTACAAAAAAAAAACGGGAAAATAAACCACAACTTTGCAATAAAAGAGATTGGCAGCTGGTGACCAAAAAATTTGTGTTAAATATGGAAAATACAGCTAAAGGTATGTAATTTGCAAATAATATGTTACAAGTGTGTTCTATATGTTATATGTTTATTTTTAACTTGTTTTTTGTGACGTCCTTAGCCAGAGAAAACCTAACCAAAACACCTGTGCACTGTGGAGTTAAAACTAACTTTCGCCCACTTTCGGCCAAAATGTAATTATGTTAATGTGTTCTTGAAAGTCTGCACTTTAACTTGTTATTAACACTTTTTGCCCGATTTTGCCCGTTCTACGTCAATTTTCATATTTTTAGGAAAGATTGAGTTCAGCCATGCGACCCTTCTCGATGTATGGCTTGCCGATAACAGGAAAGACAAAGCGATTTCGGATTGGATTTTTGAACAAGGCCACATACAAAATATTACTAAAAAAAATCACAAATTTTACACGCATCATACTGAAAAACTTGCCCGATTACTTTGGACAGCGATGAAGTTGTAACTCCCGGGCCCAGTCAAATTGGACGTCCACATCTTTCATATGAGGCAGCTGGTCCACGTCTGAACAGAAAATTTGCAGCTGAACTGGCAGATAACCAGAAAAATGACACAAGTCTTCTAGTGCATGCAGCCGCGGTTTCAGCAAAGAAATCTAATGAAAAGGATACGGCGTTTGTATTAAGAAATTCGATGCTCACTCCGAGCGGATCAAGTGAGATTAGAAAAAAGTTGCTTTTTGCGGAACCAATACCTCTTACACCTAACGAAGCTTTAGAATTTTTTGCTCGAAAACTCGTTAAGCAAAAATCAGCATATTGCTATTCGAGATCTAAGCAAAAAACAAAATTGTGACATATTTCCAAGTTATCCAAAAATTCAGGAGGCTAAGTTGCAATTGAGGCCCCCGAATGTCGCTGCTACTGCAACCAAAGCGGAAGTTCCCTTGGAAGATCTCCTAAACCACAAAGTCTGGTCAATACAAAAGTAAAGTGTTGTTTAGAAGTACCTTACTTTGAAACTGAAAATAAGAACGACCTTCCACTTAATGACTGCGAAGAAAATTTTGATTCCGTGTGCGAAGGTGACAATTTATATTCATTTGAATTAGAGGAAAAAGAAAATGATTGTAATTAATGTGTAACTTTGTTAAAACAAGATCTCAAATTGAATAAAAAAAAAAGGATTAATAAAAAAATTTCAACTTAAAAATGAAATTACGTATACGCAATATGTGCTCATATGGGCGGCGAGAGTGGTCGTGGTCCGATCGATCCAAAAATTTTTCCCACATGTTTGTTTTTCCATAGTTATTAAATCCTCCAAGTTTCAACTCTGTGGCTACATTGGTCGACTTTATGCCAAAAAATTGGCCATCCAGCCCACTGTGCCTTGTAGAGGGTATAATAAAATTGGCCAGATGTTTGTAACGCATAGAAGGAAGCATCTCCGACCACATAAAGTATATATATTCTTGATCAGCATGACGAGCTGAGTTCATATAGCCATGTCCGTGTGTCCGTCTGTTCCTATGCTATCTCCTCCGTCAGTTTAAAAGCTATCTTAACCAAACTTTGCACGAAGCCTTTTGGTACAAATACGCTACACATTTGTCGGAAACGGCCGGATCGGATGACTATAGCATATAGCTGCCATAGGAACGATCGGTCAAAAAATTAGTTTTAATGAGAAAAACTTTTTTGTTTTCAATGCAAACGCCCCCAAACCTCGCAGTTTTTAGTTTTCTATGCTTTTACATAGTTCCACCAAGTTTGATGAAAATCGGACAACTATAAGGTATAGCTGTCATACAAATGTTAGTTCAGAGAAAAAGTCTTAGTAGGTAAAACTTTTTTGTTTTCAATGCTATCGCTCTCAAACTTGTTACTGATCAATACTATATGCTACCACGCAATTCCGCCAAGTTTGATTCAAATCGGATGACTATAGCATATAGCTGCCATAGAAACGATCGGTTGAAAAAGTCTTTAAGCCAATTATGCATATTATCGGTTTCCACACAATTTTGACGAGTTTGATCCAAATCTGATGAATATATCGTATCACCTATTTTTTATACTCTGTACCAAAGGTACACAGCGTATATTAAAATTGTGCAAAAGTATGTAACAGGGAGAAGGAATCGTTTCCGACCCTATAAAGTATATATATTCTTGATCAGCATCAACAGCCGATTCGACATAGCCATGTCCGTCTGTCCGTCTGTCTGTCTGTCTGTCTGTCTGTCTGTCCGTCTGTCCGTCCGTCCGTATGAACGAAGAGATCTCAGAGATGGTAAGAGATAGAGGTTTGACCTGTATGGGGCATATATTTCTTATACTTGCAGGCAGATCAAGTTTATTTTCAATTTTTGCCACGCCCCCTCGCGCCCCCGCAATTTGGAAAAATCGTCATATCTCCTACAGTTTTGAAGATAGATCGTTCGTACCTTCTAAAGATAGCTTGTAAACAAAATTATTTATCGATTTGCTGAAGGAATGATAAAGAGCGGATGTACGATACTCAAGTTATGAGCAAAAAACGGCCAGTAAACACCCCCCACCTGAGACGTTAAGGGTACAGAGTATGTTATAGTCGGGCTTGACCGACTTTCTTTCTTGTTTTTTTTTACTAAAATCAAAAATGGACAATTTTAAAACCGTTCGGTTTCAAAAAGAATGACCCCTTTACGAGATTATTTCAGCAAAGGAAACACAATACTAGCGCTATTTTCAAATGTGTCAAGGATGCTTTTGTAACTTTCGCTTTATCAGCACCAATAACAATAGAATCATCCCTCGGATAAGATTTATCAAAATTTCGTCGAAATTGTTCAGTGCGCCAAAAATAAATAATTAGCAAAGCCGCAATAGAATTTTAAGTCCAAGAACTGTGTCAAATTGACACAAGGGCCAGATGCGTGTTAAAAATCCACCTTAATGCCGCTTTGCTATAACGGTAATGCTCAGAACATTTCATTGTGCCCCAGAAAATGCCAAAAAAACAAAAGCTGATGTTTTAAGAGACGTCTATACAATGCAGTCGCATTGTCTAAAGCAGCGTTGGTCAACGAGAGCTAGGCCAAAATGTGAGAGTGTATTGGTGTGCGAAAATAAAGCGATAAAAAAAAGTGCGCGAATCAGCTTCTTCGAACGCTAGCCAGCGACTGAAAGGCAGTTTACTCTCTTGGCCTCAGATTCGGCATGCGTTCGGCTTGTTTATGTGTAAATAGCGAAATGTCTTCGCCCTCCCATGGGATACTGGTGACCATCGCTGGTCTAAAGATCCATCGATTGTGATTTGAAAACTTAAAAGCAATTTGTAACTTTTTCTTCAGAAAAAAGATTTGCAAAACTTTTCGAAAACCTAAAAACTTTAAGAAATCACCAAAATGAAATAAATATCAACCAAAAAAATGCATCAAAATCTTTAAAATCTATCATATTTATTTATAACTAAAATCAAAGCAATTTATATCGATATGCTCACCACAGTGCACTGGACAGGCGCACTTGTGGCTTGGCTCTCACAATACGCAATTCTCGTCAACAACTGGGCCCACGCTTTATGTGAGACTCAGTTCCAATTTGTGGTGCTGGTGCTCACTTGGGCCTGGTCCAAGGCCATCTGCTGTTGGTTCAACAACATTTGCGAGGGCTGCGGTTCCTGTTGTTGTTGTGGCTGCTGCTGCTGCTGCTGCAGAACTGGTGGCTCCTGCATGGTCTGCAGCAAAAGCTCACCCATTTTGGCGCGAAAGAAAACGTTTTGGAGTGGCGACATTTTCTTCATTAACGGCAGAAAACTGATGAGATAATTGTAATCCGAGTCACCCACATGCAAAACATTCTTGCAGCGTGCCAAATCTTGGCTGGTGGATTGCATCAGCTGCTGCTCTTCACGTTCGAGATTCTCCAGAAAATTAACCTGCTCATCCACGCGTCTGGCACAATGACAACTGCTGACTGCAGCGGCTGCCACAGCGGTACCCACAATTGGTGGTGGGGGCATGGGTGGTGGACAAAATGAGGGCTGCTGCTGCGCTGGTGTGGCCTCTTCCTCGGCAGCTGCGCTGGCCAGGGAAATGCTATGAGAGAGTCGTCTTAGTGCCTGTGGTGTGGTAATGTTTTGGAATTCCTCCATTAAGGCATCGTTGTCTGCCTCCATTTCATCTGCTGGCGAGGGTTCCGACTTAAATGGCATGGCGGCATCTTCCGGCTCCGGCTCCGCCTCCTCCTCCAACTTTGCCTCTGCTTCCGCCTCGGCTTCATTCTCCTCGAATTTGGTGTCATCAAGTGGCAGGCGTTGCCAGTCAAGAAAGTTCATGGCCTCGGCATAGGGCCACTGATGAGCTGGCGATGATGATTCCAATTGTTGGCTCTGACGACGATGATATCGACGATAACTGCAACGCAAGTTTTTCCATTTGCTGCGACACAGTTCCACTGTGCCAACCAGAGAGGGAGAGAGAGAGCGAGAGAGAGAGTGTAAATTGTTTGCCCATTCCTGACCTGGTCTACACTTACCGCTGCTACCCAGTGCATCCGCCACACTACGCCAAAGTTGCTGCGTCTCCACGCGATTGGAATGATCCGGATTAGCGGGATCCCAAAGAGCCGGTCTCAACTTAACTTCAGAGATCAGCCTGTGCATGTCCATTTGCCTGCGTCTTTATCGTCCAACTGACTGACAAACAAAACAACGCAACTCAAACACACTAACACAAGCACAAACACAAACACAACAACTGGATGCGCAAGAGCGCATTTTTGCTACTCTCACAAAATGCGGTTCTGGTTCTCCCATTAAAATGAAGAAGCACCGCTCTGAGAGAGCATAAGCCAATTCAATGTTCTCGGTTTTGTTTTATTTATTTGTTGTTTTTTTACTCCCAGTTAAAATTGTGGTATATTATTTGGGGTGTGATGAACCAGCAGTGCATTTGTAACAAATCAAAAAATTGGTTCAACAATTTGATGAGGATTTTTATACACTGCACACTGGGCCAGCGCACAGTGGGCGATGCCATACAAGTTGGCACACAATAAGTCAAAAAATAAATTGTGGAATTGTACTAATTTTGTTTATAGAATCGATATAAAACATCTCTACTACATTAAAATCGATTTTTATATATTTTTGCTATCGATACTCACGAAGTTGTAAGCACGCAAAGTTGAAATTTTTTTTCACATCTCTAACACTACTATTCCCGCCTTTTTTGGACCAGCTGATTGAACTTGTGAAAAGTTAAGTTTGAATAATTTTGGTGAAAATAGTGTTGCAAACCCACATAATTGGTAGGTATTTGATGTAAAAAATATGTGTGTGTCCAGTGTTTATGTGTATTAGCTGAAATCTATCTTTAAAGTTAACATATCCTATAGAATGATCTTTTTCACGTACTAAAACTTTTGTAGTATATAACTTTTAATATTCGCAAGTATTCGCCCAGAACTCTTTTTTATTTATACTAATGGTCTTTTGTGAATCGTCCAGTGTCAAAATGAGCTGCCAATACTTGCCACTCACATGTACAGATTATTTTATAGGTATAATGTCTGCATCAATAAAAGCACTTTTTGCAATATGGCACAAGGAAGCAGAGCAAGCAAAAAAAGTTGAAGCTCTTTAAACCTATGTTTTCACTGAGATAATCGGAAACAACTTTGCTGCCAAGCTTACAATGAAGTGGAGGAAGTGTAACAGATCACTGGCATATTTTGAAAAATCAAATGCTGAATGGTTAAACGGTTTATTAATGCTAATTGAACCATGCACAATCAATAAGCCTGGACGTCCGGCTAAATCGTTCTCAGATTGCACAAACAATCGACAACTTCAAAGAGTATCTCATATAGTGAAGGCAACACCGTGCGAAGAATTAATGGTAGCCGCTCGGGTGAGCATGTATAATTGTGGAAAAAGGAGTGGTTCTCGAGTACAATCAGAAAGCCCTGCAAAGCTAAATAAGACAGAGTCTGCAAACCCAAGAAATTTTACCCAAGAGGAAGCTTTATCCCTTTTTGTTGATGGAGACTTTACTAAAAATTCATACCGTTTGATGCAGAGCTCCGTAAAAGAACATGGATCAAAAATGTTTCCGTGCTACGATATGTTGAGAGTTGCGAAAAAAGCGTGCTATCCAAACGGCATCCAAATATCGGAAACTTCAGCTGAAGTAAATTTGCAAACTTTGGTTGACCACACTGTTTCCAGGATAATTCAAGGAAATGAAGCAGCTTTTAATGAAATGGAGAACTTTTCACCGCGATTTTCAGACACCGAAGTTGGCATAGTTGACGACCATATTTTTTCTATTTGCTTGGTACCGTTGCAGATTTTGGGCAGGAATAATAGAATTCTGTGGCAAAACGAGCGTCCCTCATCCACTCGCTTTTGTAGACCCATAAAAATAAAATTCCAGAAAGAGTCCGCAGATCTAATTCGAGAAGAGGTCGCTTATGTGGAAAATCAAATTCAAGAGATTCTTCCAACATCGTTAGATCATTTCCAAGTCAACCACGAGTTTCATTTAACAATGATTGATGGAAAGGCATTCAACTCTATTTCAGAAACGTCCTCACAAGTCTGTGGGATTTGTAATGTAAGTCCCAAAAATTTCAATGATCTGGAAATATTTTCTTGTAGTCCATCTAAAGATCATTTGTACAAATACGGACTATCAACCCTTCATGCATGGATTCGGTGTTTTGAGTGTATAATGCATATTTCTTATAGATTGCCAATTAAAAAGTGGCAAGTCCGCGAAGCCAATAAGGAAGTTGTTGCTGAAAGGAAAAAAAAAATTCAAACTGATCTTCGAAAAGAAATGGGAATTTTAGTGGATATACCTACGGCAACATCAGGAAATACCAATAATGGCAATACAGCCAGAAAATTCTTCCAGCAACCAATCTTAGCTTCTGATATTACTGGAGTAAGTGTTGATTTAATTAAACGACTCAGCGTAATTCTACGAACAATGGCATGTGGATATGAAGTTGACATAGAATCTTTTCGTCAATATGCATGGGAAACAGCGAAACTGTTTGTAAAGGAGTACCCTTGGTTTTATATGCCATCGTCAGTACATAAAATTCTTGTGCACGGGGCAGATATTATAAAAACAGTATCCCTGCCAATTGGAATGATGTCAGAGGAAGCTCTTGAAGCACGCAACAAGGATATGCGTAATTATCGTGTGAATCACACTAGAAAAAATTCTCGCTTAAACACAATGGCGGATTTATTTAACACACTTTTAGTGACATCAGATCCACTAATATCATCAATATCAAAACGTACTTCATTGCACTCTAAAAAAATTATTAAATTAGATGACGAAGTTATTAATCTTTTAAAAAATAATCCTGAGTCATAATTGATGTTTAATTTTAAATTATTTTATAAATTAGAATTTAATTAATATATAATAATATAAAGTATTTTTAAAGTTCCTTATAAAGGAGAATTAATTAAGATGATTATAAAAATTTTTTTTTTGTTTTTTAATTTTAAAATATTAAAACATAAAAAATGTATGAAAATTTCACTGGAAAATACTTAATTTTAAAAATTAAATAATAATTTTTTTCCAATAACATATAAAGTAATTAATTATTGTGTGCCAAATTAATAAAATCGCCCACTGTGCAGCGGCGCGAAATTTTGACTTAAAGTCCCAATTTTTTAATTGGCAATCTGGATAAATCGACTGCACACTGGAGCAGAATCGAAAACTGACCGGCAGAAATGAATAGCGTCGTTGTTTTTGGTCTTAGACGTGTCAAAATCAAGTACTCGGGGGTTTTAGGGTGCTCTGATTCCATTTCTGGCATTAATTTTTCCGATCGGTGGGAAGGCTGCTGACTTATGGGAGGAGGAGTGGGGTAAAATGAAAAAAAAACTCAAATGGGGTATCGTTTTATAGGTTTTCGGGTGCTCTGATTCCATTTCTGGCATTATTTTTCCGATCGGTGGAAAGGGGGCTAAGTTATGGGAGGGGGAAGGGCGTTATATCTAAAAAAAATATTAAAATGGGTATCGTTTTATAGGTTTTGAGGTGCTCCGATAACATTTCTGATAAAATTTTTCCGATCGGAGGCTAGGGGACTGACTTATAGGTGCTGGAGGGTGGTAAAATTGAACAAAAAATCTAGTGGGGCATCGTTTTATAGGTTTTTGGCTGCTCCGATTTCATTTCTGGCAACATTTTACCGATCGGAGGCTAGGGGACTGACTTATAAGTGGTGGAGGGTGGTAAAATTGAACAAAAAATCTAGTGGGGCATCGTTTCATAGGTTTTGAGGAGCTCCGATAACATTTCTGGTAACATTTTTCCGATCTGAGGCTAGGGGACTGACTTATAGGTGCTGGAGGGTGGTAAAATTGAGCAAAAAATCTAGTGGGGCATCGTTTTATAGGTTTTTGGCTGCTTCGATTTCATTTCTGGTAATATTTTTCCGATCGGAGGCTAGGGGCCTGACTTATAGGTGCTAGAGGGTGGTAAAATTGAGCAAAAAATCTAGTGGGGCATCGTTTTATAGGTTTTTGGCTGCTCCGATTTCATTTCTGGCAACATTTTTCCGATCGGAGGCTAGAGGACCGACTTATTAGTGGTGGAGGGTGGTAAAATTGATCAAAAAATCTAGTGGGGCATCGTTTTATAGGTTTTTGGTTGCTGTGATTCCATTTCTGGTAACATTTTTCCGATCGGAGGCTAGGGGACTGACTTATAGGTGTTGGAGGGTGGTAAAATTGAACAAAAAATCAATTGGGGCATCGTTTTATAGGTTTTTGGCTGCTCCGATTTCATTTCTGGCAACATTTTTCCGATCGGAGGCTAGGGGACTGACTTATAGGTGGTGGAGGGTGGTAAAATTGAACAAAATATCTAGTGGGGCATCGTTTTATAGGTTTTTGGTTGCTCCGATTTCATTTCTGGCAATATTTTTCCGATCGGAGGCTAGGGGACTGACTTATAGGTGGTGGAGGGTGGTAAAATTGAACAAAATATCTAGTGGGGCATCGTTTTATAGGTTTTTGGTTGCTCCGATTTCATTTCCTGCAATTTTTTGCCAATTTTTTGACTTTAGTGGGTACTCCTACATCTTATCCGATTTGGACAGTTTTTGGTACATGCGTATTTTAAGTAAAGCCTAACATTCTGGCCGAGTTTCGTTAAGATGGGTCTATTTCTAGACGTAGCTCTCATTCAAAATGAATAATAATAGGCCGTATATGGTTACAAAATAAGATTAGTGACTTCCATTAAGGTCTAAAGTATTAAAAAATGCCAACCTTAGCAAGGCCGTAGTCGCAGCTTAATATTCCCGTTCATAAAAAAATGAAAAAAGTGTTGTTTTTAAGTCTGTTACTTCAATTGCACTTTTACCTGCAATCTTATGTAAATTAAATTAACCGAATACACAATTTCGTACCTCAATTAATACACAACGAATAAAAAAAGTTATCAGGCACCACAAACATAGCCTTCGCATAGCACGCTTCTGGTAAAAATGTTTAAAAATGTGCCTTGTCTTAACAATTCTCGACTTTGGGTTCCTTGACTGCGGTAACACACTTCATTGAACCTTCAAAACTGTTCATTTCCTGCTCTAAGTTTATTTTCTGAGTGTATTGACATAATTTAATGTATTTCTTGTAACTTAAGAGTCATACAGCAAGTCGATCAATTTTCCTTTGATCTATTTCTCTCATGAAGTACCATTTTTATTTGCTCGTTACGGTTTATTGCGCTTTTTTTTTGCACTGTTCTTGACTGACTTTTCTCTCTCTCTCTCTCTCTCTCTGTCTGCCTGCCTGCCTCACTGTGGACAGGCATTGAACTTGGCACAGTGGTGCCAAAATGCATAAATATGTATGCGTATGCGCGTTGGGCTCGTAAAGTAATTTCATATCAGGCAAATATCCAAATATTTGCACAGGCGGCAGGCCAAATGTCTGATTGTTGCAACATGTTATGTTGCCCGAAAAAGGCAACACATGTTGCCCCGGCGACAACAAGTGGACTTTGGAAAATATGCGACAGCAATTATCTTGGAAATGAACGGCCATAGCCATATAGCATATCCATATGCTGTCGCCTGCTCGGATTTGTGCACGACTTTCGCTTAAGCATTCCCGTTCCCGGACTCCGTCCGCTGTCATTGTCTGACTGTTGCAGCTGCTGTCAATCTGTTGGCCATTTTGGTAGCCCCGGCAAAACAACGAAAATTTCCATGTGTCATTTCAAAAATGCAAATATGGACATGATCTGGTGCTGCTGCGTTGAAGCTTGGAGCTGGAGCTGATTCTGTTTGCCTGCCGCTGCTGTTGCTGTTGCTGCTGCTTCAACTCGTCAGCCGGCTCAGATCGAACTGACAGCTAAGTGACGTCTAAATTTTGTACAACGAAATGATTATAAAGGCATTTATGCATGCGTAGTCCGAGAGGAGAGAGAGAAAGAGAGAGAGAATCTAGCCAGGTTGCTGCTTGCTGCTTGTTGTTGCCAGCAATTGATTTGTTGCCACCGACTCTGTCAATTGTCAATGTTTGTATTCAAATTAGCAGAGGGCAAATCTTTTGTTTTATCTGCATTATTATGTTAAGCTAGTAGACAATTTATGAGCGCTTTGTTGAGGTGAAAGATTTTCAATTTTGATACGGTGGGACCGGGATATGTGGGAAATTTCATGTCACATAACAAAATGGTACCAAAAAATTACTAGATATTAGCTAAATCCATTAGGTAATCGAAAAAAAGCTAAAGTAATATTAAAGTGACCAAATTTTAATACATAATAAAATATAATATAACATACCCACAAATAAAAATCCTACAAAAATTAAAAAAATAATTAAATAACTTAAAAAATAGAAACTAGGCTATTGAAAACTTAAGGAAACTCGCTCTAAAGCGCATTTTAGCCAAAATGTAAAGCAAAACATAAAAATACTAAAAAAAAAGTGTTCAAAAAATTTAAATTTTCTTAATATATATCTGAAAATACCAATTTCAGAATGTAATTTCAGAATAATAGAAACCTGACCAACAAAAACTCAAGGAAGCTCTTTCTAAAACGGTATTTCGGCGAGAATTTATTATTAAATTTCCTAAAATTCAAAGTACTAAAATTTCGAAAAATTTAAATAATAAAGAAAATACAAAAATTCTAAAATTTTAAAGTTTTGTATAATAAAAAATAATAGACTTTACCTCCAAAAACGAAGGAAACGCTTTCAAAGCGAATTTCGGCGAGAATTTAACATAAAATACCAAGAATTAAAAATACTTAATACTCGAAAAATTGCATTTGTTATTAAAAACAAGAAAGAAAGTCGGTCAAGCCCGACTATAACTTACTCTGCACCCTTAATGTCGCAGCTCGCATTTGGTCACGAGTCAAACGGCCAGTTAACACACAACGCACAACGCAGAGCGCTCTCTAATTCTCTCTCTCTCTCACTAAGATTGCTTCTGCTGAACGCAATGCTTAGGTTATGGGTGGAGTGGGTGGGGGGTGTTAACTGACCGTTTTTTGCTCATAACTTGAGTATCGTTCATCCGATCTTTATCATTCCTTCAGCAAATCGATAAATAATTTTGTTTACAAGGTATCTCTAGTAGGAGATATGACGTTTTTTCCGAATTGCGGGGGCGGGAGGGGGCGTGGCAAAAATTGAAAATAAACTTGATCTGCCTGCAAGTATAAGAAATATATGCCCCATACATGTCAAACCTCTATCTCTTACCATCTCTGAGATCTCTTCGTTCATACGGACGGACGGACAGACAGACAGACAGACAGACGGACTGACGGACAGACGGACAGACGGACATGGCTATATCGAATCGGCTGTTGATGCTGATCACTCTCTACTCTATGTACCTTCGGTACAGAGTATAAAAATACAAACGAGCGCTTTACCCAAAGTAAAATCATTTTAGAAATAATTGGACGTAAATTACCAAAAACCTCAAAATACTAAAAACTCGAAAAATTATAAAATTTATAAAGAAAATGACAAAAATTAAAATAATACAAACAATTCAAACACTTTAAAAATTTTAAGGTAAATGTTTAGTACAAGTCCATCATGGCCTAAAATATAAAAAAAAAAATGTCCTCAATGTACCGCGAATTATGAAGAATTTATGTGCAGAAAACAGTTGGCGATCACCCGCGGTTCTCTTGCAATTGAATTTCAAAGTTTGCATTTTTGCACATACAAAATATGTGTAATCGCATGTACTTTTCGAATTATGTCTTTGATTGAAAATAAATTTCGTGCAAATTTTCTACAAGTTGGATATTTAGCCTCTTTTTATTTGCTTACGACTGTGAAAATGGAGCTCGACAATAGATGAAACTTCTCTGAACTATTTTCCACTCCACCAATTTGAGGTTTAGTTCAAGGCGCATTTTTTTGTGGTTTTCCCAGAAGGCCTAGCCCACATGTGCTCAACAATGTGAGATGGTCATTGCAAAATTAATGTTATTGCCATGTAAAAACAAATGTAATTTTATCTTCCACATCGCGCACAAAGGATACGCTTAAGACCCTTCTTCAGCGTCCTCCTCATTCAATCCTTCCTCCTCCTTCAACCCTTCCACCGATTCCTGCTCTTCCACCGCTTCCGCTTCTCCCTCTTCCTGTGTAGTTTGTTAAATTTTTTTATAATTTTTTTTTTTATAATTTTCGACTGCGGCGCAAATCCGCGGAATTTTTCTTCTTCGTATGTGGTGCATCTATTTATTACCTCTTCAAAATGGACATCTTCATTTATAATATTTTCTTCAGAAGGGTCATAAAGGTGTCCAATAGCCAAGAAAATCGCATGTAGTTGCTCTGGGTGTGTTTTATAGACTTATTGAAACTGGAATTTCGCCAGATATCCAAAGTAATGGTCCTTTTTTCGGCCAAAGTGAGGAAGCGGCAAATGTCTTGAATACTAATTTTTGAGCCCGCGAAAAAAGTATTTTTCCGCACGGATTCGATATAGCCGCACTATCTCCTGGCATGATTCTTCTTCTTCTTCCGGTCTAGTTCAACGTAAGCCCAGTATCTGTACATCAAACCGGAAGGACGGTTTGTCAGCATGCAGATATTGGACACAATTTTTCTTGATGTATGACATTGTGTTGACATAAGAACTCCATTTACTCATCCGAGCTCATAATCAAAAAACTTGAGCAAGAAAACTTGCACCCGGTACAAACGCCCATTTCTGAGCAATATTCAGCAGACTTTGACAAATTTGCACTAAATTTATTTTAAATTAAACACATAATTCGAAAAGCACATGCGATTACACATATTTTGTATGTGCAAAAATGCAAACTTTGAAATTCAATTGCAAGAGAACCGCTGGTGAACGCCAACTTCTTCTAAATTCTTCATAATTCGCGGTACATCGAGGACATTTTTTTTCCAAATTTTAGGCCATGATGGATCTATACTAAACATTTACCAATTTTAAAAATAAATGGTTGGTTGCCATCAAAACCTAAAAATAGTCATTCAAAAGCGAATTTAAGCGAGAATTTAACATAAAATACCAACAAATTAAAATTAGTAAAAAAGAAATGGCTAAGCTAACTTTGTCTCTGCCAAAGTTTTTATACCCTTGCAAATGCTGGTTTTGCATTAAGAGAGTATGAGAAGACAAATACTTAAATCAAAATTTTTTCTTATTTCCGACGAATCGACATCCAAATACGACCAAATGTTGAGAATCTGTTAAAAAGCATATAAAATTACCAATCAGCTAGTTTAAGAACGAATTTAAATCTAAAAAAAAAAGTTTTCCTCACTAAGACCCATTTTCCTAGCGATCGGTCCTATGAAGCTAAGGAATACGTGATGGTAGTATTTATAGACGTAAAACAGGCATCTGATAGATTATGATGAAAAGTTTACTTCCTCTGTGAACCTTGACGAAGCTGAGTCAAGCGTAAGATTTTTAAGAACAGATGCTCCTCAGGAGAGTATATAGTACTACGGATATACTTATACAATTTTAACAGATGGGCATTGGTTTTAATGTAACATATACATATATACTCTGCATAAAGAAGAACAATGTTCATGTGAACAAGGCTATAATTGCTCCTGCCTGGAGCTATGAGCGCCAGATATAAGGCATAGCAGTAAAATCTCATCTAGACAAGGTGCGAGTCCTCTAGTATATCAGTAGCACCTTGGTATATGCGCACTCGCAGAATTCAGGAAGAATAAAAATAGGTGATTTAATAGAAAAAAACAGGCTGCTTGGAACACCTAAGTTCTGCCGTCAGTTCATCTGTCAGCCGCATGTGTGCGTGCGCCCTTAGGCCTTCCTAGATGATTGTTGAGATAACGAAGGAGGAGAGGCAATTTTGTAAGAAGGCGTCCAAAGAGGTTACATATCTATGACGTCCTTGCCAGATGTATTTGATGTATATTGAATAATTTGCGACTTTCTCTATAATCATACAGAGGGTTCTATTTTGTGGCCTAAGGCTTACATTCTGCAACAGTATTATTAATTTCTATTGTGACTTATACCTAAAAGCCTCACTATAATCTATAATTACCATAGTTCTACAAAATTAGAAATGATATTCCATTACTATGCTACATTTGATTTATTTTACTAGCATTTTTCTACAGGTGCATGTAATAATGTCCGCTTACAGTGTGACATAACATGACCTCAACCTAGGCTCCGCATATTTTGAAAAATAAGCACCGCAAAGCCCTCAACCGAGGCACCGCAAAGAGCTCAACCGAGGCACAGGATGAATCTAGCAAAAAACAACACAAATTAAACATTCTAAAATACGAACATTTGAAAAAGAAGCACCGCAAAAGCCCTTAACCGAGGCACCGCAATGTACTCAACCGAGGCTCCGCAAAACCTTCACAGGAAGCACTGCAAGAAGTTAGCATAAAAGTATAAAAATTAAAAATACAAAAAATTCGACATTTTGAAAAAAAAAGCACCGCAAAGCCCTCAACCGAGGCACCGCAATGAACTCAGCTAGGCAGTTTGTTTAACGTTGGACACATAGTGGCCCGTTTCGTTTTACTTGCATGCGCCCTTCACTAAGATTTTTATTACATCGGACTGATTCAGTTTGATTAAATGGCCAATGAAAAATCAAATAAATTAAATACAATCACACATGATTATGTTATAACTTTAATTCTAACGCCCCATAAACGGCATTTGCAATTGCTGTTGACGGCATTTACGTTAGCACATAAAATGCTGCCGTCGCGTCGCAACGGCTGTCGTTTGTGGTTTGCTGTTGTGCTTGTTGTTGTTGCTGTTGTTGCTGTTGTTGTTGTTGCTGATTGTTATAACAAATTTACATAATTATGCCGCTTATCTTGGTCATATGTCTGGTCAGACAGTTAGACAGACACTTGTAGACTTGCAGACTGAGCTTTTGTCTGTCAGCCATTGACGGTAGCAACAGCAATTGCAACTGCAACACCCACATGTTGCTGGTAGCCACTGACTTTTGGAGTAGCTGCAAGTAGCTGCTGTTAATTGCTGTCTGCCACATCTGCAACATCATCATAAATTACACACAAAAACACAATGAAAAAAAGAAAAGAAAAAACAACAGTTAGTTGACATTGACGCACTGCGAATCATAAAAACTGACAACAAATTGATTGCCAATCAACAACATGAACAGCAACAATTGCAGGTGTCAATGAATGTTGCAAATAAGGAAAAAGCGCGCCAGCAGCAGCAACAACAGACAAGCGTGGCAAGAAGAAAGGTGGAGCAGACAGCAGAAAAAAGTTAATTGGCCCATGCCAATTGCTGCTAATGTGGCCAGTTATTATGTCAAACGGTCAGAAGCAACATTTTCCCATTGAATTGTTGTTGCTGTTTGTTGGCCAAAAGGCTTAATTGAATTTGCCGGCTGCTACGAAAAAGATTGTCACGCAGTAGCCGCATCCCGATCAACCGGACCAACTGCTGATTTCTGCTATAGTTTGGCAACCCACACGACTCCAAATGAAAGATGTCCATGAGGCGCACATGAAAAAATTCCACTAGCAATTAAAAATATTTACAACGCAAATGCACACAGCTGCCGACTGCTACACTGTGAGAAAATTAAAAGAAAATGAAAATAGAAGGAGAAAGGGAAATTTCCATCATCAAATTTGAGTATGGAGTATGGGAGGTATTTCGAAACATTGGACAACATAGTGATTGAACGCTTCAATTTTATCACTGGATGGATGGATGCAGCCACCGAACACACACGTTCACTCCCTAATGAAATTCACACACCAGACGCCTCTCACACATGTAAGTCGGCTTTAGAGCTCATTTCGCTGGCATGACACCGAACGCTGCCCATGCATGCTGCCCACCGAACTCCTGTCTGTCGCCCCGTGCCTGCATGTATCCGGTCCTGCACCTACTACCTACCCGCTGCCCACGCCTGCTGTCCACTTTCGGAAAACATTACACGTCCTGCTGCAGCCCAATTTACACAATTTCACACTGCACGCAGTCGACTCTGCACCTACATGTAGTAGCCGATCTTACGTTGGTTTAGCATCCAACCAATTTATCAGACCTTACATTGTACGTAGCCTACCAGACGATCGTTACAACTTATAAAAGTACGTCGCGCAGCTGAATATGGATCTACATCACTTCTTTCATCATCGCCGATGTTCATGCAAATCGATTCCCATAACTGATCGACCACAGGCAACCTGCTACAACTCGAGACTCTGTTTGTTTGGCTATTGATGCCAGCCTGAGTCTATCTACGAGTTTTCGATCTCAACACGAAGTCCACAACGAGTGGCAAACAAAGTCCACAGCGCGTGGCAAACAAATCTCCACAACGAGTGGCAATCAATCACCAGGCGGTGACCATGCCGAGATATACCGTAACAGAAACTGATATTTCTCGATAAATGTACAAGATGGCCTGTTTCAGTGTGTGAGTGTGTCAGGAATAATATAAGTAAATCACGGTTAATAGAGGCATAAAATCAATCGAGGCACCGTAAAGTACTCAACCGAGGCACCGCATGCCGAGATATACCGAAACAGAAAGGGATATTTCTCGATAAATGTACAAGATGGCCTGGTTCATCCCATGATAGCAATATTTTTAATAACAGGCTTTTGAAGTTCCGATGGGAAAGCAAACAAATTTAAAAATATTTATTATTTGGCCGATAGTGGGACGCTACTCAAACCCCTAACAGAAGCTGATAAGCTGTACAATGAGTCACAGATCTACAAGCGCAACTTTGTTGAAAGGTGTTTTGGAATATGAAAAGGTTGCGTATAAACATAACCGCCTCGAAGGAGGTAATCATTGCATGCGCAGTGCTCCATAACATGGCAATTCAAAAATTCTCTAGCTGACCCTCTAGCTGACCACATTCTTCCAAATCAATAACATCTGTCACAGATTCGATTATGTACATCCATGTCTTGAAGAAAATACTTCGACTTATACTTACTATCACAATGTAACTGTTTTAGTGACCTTTGGATTAACAATCATAGAACTTTTTAGCAGGCTCTAGGTCTATAAGTTATGATTTTCATCATAACGTTTCTAAAACAAGACACGCACAACACCACAAAGGAGGCTGGTTGATCGTATAGCTATTTCATAAACTTCCACAGTTCAATTATCAGCGATCTTTTGTCCAACTTCAATGAGTTGGCAGAGGCTACCTCATGCCAGAAGTGCTAAGACAGCTTCTGAATCCCAAGTCAGACTTGTAGCCAAATTCATTCTCAAAACTGTTCTCGCCACCAGTGGCAGTTTCGCCAATCATTTCCATTACTTTTACCGACATGTCAGAAACTTTTTGGACGGAACGGAATGTTTTCCTCTTTGATAATGCAACTTTAGCTTTGGTTTTTTTCTTTAGCCCTTCATATTTTGCTTAAAGGACCTGAGCAGTTCGTTGAATTCCGATCTTGCTAGCGTAAGTGGACGTAAGTTTTGCCCATGCTTGCTCCTTTTGTTTCCAATTGACCTCATCATCTGACTTCTTGTTTTTGGTACGATTCTTGTTATCCTCAATTAGAGCTACCCTTTAAATGATATTTCGAATCACTACCCTGTAGTTTTTTTTTGTGCCTGGTGCTGGCGAAAACAAAACATCCGGTGACCCGTTCTCGGCACAGTACTCTTAGACGCTCATACAAATATTGTCAACCATCAGGCAAGTCTGCTAAGGGTTACCATCAGCCTGGCCGAACAGCACAGAAACACCGGAAGCTCGCTCAGAAATTGCCAGCCATCCGGCAGGCTGTTTTCGGACAGCCATCAGCCAGGCCGTTCTCCATCAACCGTCTGGCAGCTAGTTATGGGTAACCATCGGACAGGCCGGATCGGCACAACAATACCAGAGTCTATACACGAAATGTCAACCATCCGCCTGGCCATTTCGGGACAGCCTGGGGACAAGCACATTTGCTGTTAACCATCCGGCAGTCAGTTAGGGGTAACCATCGGACTGCCCGATCCGCACAGCACTACCAGAGTCTATACTTGAAATGTCAAGCCATCCGCCAGGCGATTTGAACCAACCATCGGAAGGGGCATTTGCGTTAACCATCCGGTAGTCTGTTAAGGATAACCATAAGCCCGACCGATGCGTACAGCAATACCAGAGTGTAGACATAAAATGTAAGACCGGTTGTGTAAAAGTTTTTAAAGAAAAAAACTTTTTATTAAAGGCGTGATCGAACCCACGACCTTCCGAACAGAAGGCGAACACACTTCCTTCTTCACCACAATCGGCCACATATTTGTTAACCATTCGGCAATATCTAAAGTCTTAAATCTAACATGATATGACAGAGATGTGCAATCGCGATAAATGTACCCAAAAATTACGGCTCGATAGCGAAGATAGAAATTAAGACTTTAAACGATTTGGAAACGTCATATGATGGGAATGGCAGAAGACAAAAGATGGTTTTGTTCAAAAAGGTCACCTTTTACATTTGGCGGGATGCTATTTATTTTTTATGTTGGTACACCTGTTCTCAACATACATACACACCTGATCATATTAATAGGTACACACATCAACTCTGACTTTAAGGTAACAGAAAACAGTTTTATTCATTGTTTCAAACTTAAAATTTGGTTCATTGGTTCTTAAACTATTTGTTTTTAATAAAATAAACTTCATTGTAATTTAGAATAATAATATAACATAAAAGAGATAATTTTGTGTTTCAGATGCGTTTTCAGTGTGATCATAATAATAGGTACACTTCATGTGTTGGTAAATACCCAACGTAATGGCATATTTTCCTCAGCATACGGTACCATAACTGTTTCCAATATGGATTTGTACTCTTCAGCATTCATTTTGTTCGTAGTCTGATAAATTGGACCTACGCCGTACCAGGAGAAGCAACCCCATACCATTATATTGCCACCTCCATGTTTGACTGTTTTTTTTTGTAAACCGTGGATGGAATTCCTTTCCATTAGGGCGTCGAACATTCCTTTCACAGTCATTCCCAAACAAATTAATCTTCGTTTCATCGCTCCATAATATGTTTACCTCATTTTGATATTTTTTTTGCGCATAAGTGGGACTTTTCTGGCAATTCTTCCTGGTAGGTTAGCATCTTGTAGTCGTCTTCGGATAGTTGGAGCACCAACTGAATTCCCAATTTCGGCTGCAATAGCCTTCGATGACTTAAATGGGTCCTTTTTGCTCAAAGTTACTATGTAGTGGTCAAGGGTTTCTGTTGTTTTTTGTGGCCTTCCACGGGTTTCTTGTCTTGGTTTTCTTTCTAATGCATATTTAACAAAATTACGAGACCAGTTCATTAATTTGGCGATGCCTCGTAAAGATTTGCCTTCTTTTTTTAGACTAAGAACCAATCGAGCTTCTTCTTTAGTACAACGAGTATTGTATACATTGACAGGAGCTAAACTTAATTTAGCTTTAGTAACCAAAAGATCACTGATTACAAAATTATTCACTTGATACTTGTGAGAAACGGAGACTGTACCTATTATTATGATCAGGCGAAATGTGTGGTGGACTCGCAATTTATAGAAAAGCTTTGATATACGGGGCAGCCCCTCTTTCAACTCTTTGTTACAGTGTGGCCAGACATTCCTATCTACCTATTAATATGATAAAGTGTGTACATATGTTGACATGATCAGACAATTTGTACTGTTTGATTCTTTTGGACAGATATTAAAGCTGTTAAAGCTGTTTTGGTGAGTTTGGCGATTTATTTTATTTATGAGCAAAAACGTCGCTCAGGAATTGTTGAATGACGTCAACGAAGATTTGGACTTGCTTAATAGGGTTATTGCTGGTGAAGAAGCATATGACGCCAAGACCGAAGCCTAATCATCTCAATCCAAGCGGACAGATCCTAGTGCGGTCAATAATGAATATTCCTTGCGGTTATGTGCAGTTTTCGTTAAGTAGTCGGGCGTTCACACATTGCGGTTTTTATCCGCCAATAATCGTCCGACGCGACAGTCCGTCGAAACGAAGAACGCGAAATCTTTCCGTTACGGATAAATGAAAAGATAACTCAATTTGTTCTATGGTAAAAAATATTTCAGTAGCTCATTTAGTTCGCCTTCTGATCTTAGCAACACTGGCGTTGAGCTAGAGTATTCGGCTGAGAAGCAGCAAAAAGTCCCGAGTTCAAATCACAGTAAAGGTATGATGATAAAAAAAAAACAAGTGGTAAAGTCGGTCGACCCGATTATAACACATACCCTGTACCAGTTTATTTGCCCCCGACTATAATATTTTAATACATCCAAGGAGTCACGCGGTTATCGTACAATATTTTTATTATACGCTCATCTCTAATGTTCTCTCTCTCTCTCTCCCAAAGTGTGTGTTTGTTTGAATACAGCGGTGGTAAGAAATATATGTCCCATACATGTCAGCTCTATCTCTTATCATTTCTGAGATCTCTTCGTTCATACAGATGGACAGACAGACAGACAGACAGACGGACATGGCTATATCGACTCGGCTGTTGATGCTGATCAAGAATATATATATACTTTATAGGGTCGGAGATGATTCCTTCTGGCTTGTACACACTTTTGCACAAACTTAATACATATACTCTGTGTGCCTTTGGTGCAGATAATTTTTCGTATTAAACTAAATAGCTAAGGATCAAATTAATACCGAAAATATCACTTTTACAATTTCTAGTATTATATGCACATAAAAAAACTGGTGGATACTGGTTTTAGTTTCGATTTGAGACAATGCATATCAAATTGATAATGATTCAAATTTGGTAAGGTATAGCGAGGCGCCCACCCCTGCTTTAGATCGAGAGTCCAAAGAAAATTGGTGGTAAAGTGTCGGGAAAAGGCTGGGTAGAACTCAAAAACATAGTTCCTTGGAAGAAAGGAGTGGTTGCTGAGCTATCTCCCACGCGGATTGGAATTAGAAGTACATATATACACAGGATATTTTCAATCTTTTTAATCTTGGAGTAAGCCCGGCATGAGCTTGAAAATTCAATCTCGATTTACAGCATATTCGACACAATTCAAACTTTCAGGGAAAGGCCCAAGCCTTTCGAACTTGTATCATTTCAAATGTGCCTACTTCAATCCCCTTTGAGATCACATGTTCATAATTAAGAGAGCGAGAGCGACAAAGTTTAAGTAGCAAGCGATGGCGTTGGTCATGTGCGATGAGATGCCATTCCATTCGTGTTCAGTGCGTATGGTTGTAGGTTCGAGTCCCAGTTGAGCCGAATAAATTTTTATATTTCTTTGTTTTTCAGAAGTTTTAAATAAACCAAAACTGGTGTGGGTCTTGAAGTGTATAACGAATTATATCCTATGGAATATGGCGGAGGAAAGGAAGGGGGATCAAATCAATATTACATATCGAGCTCAAAAAATTTCTCGAACTTGCTTTAAATGATCCTGGATTGAGATTAAATTGTTCTCGAATTATTTGCTTAATTCAATCTTTTTTTAATATTATCCCGGGATAAATGTAATCCTTTTTAGGATCAAAAAAGTCAGATCAACTCAATCCTTTTTCGTAACGGGTCAAGAATATCCGGGATTACGTTGATTTCCATTACCGATTGGGAACGATTTGATCACGTATGGACTGAGTTTTTTTTTTTGATTGTACTTTTACTTTTCTCACGGGCTATTTCCGTGGTTATAAATTATTATGAAAAGGCGTACTAACAGCCCCTCTAGCGGCTTTGTTACACGCTTCTCTAGAATCCTCAAACTCTTAACAATGCTTGACTATACTATGCAATCAGCAGGCTCTGCACCATTTTTCCAGTTTCAAATTGTTTTCGTTTGGATCATAGTAAGCCTTGCGGCCATACATTCGTGTAGCTCAAGCATTTACTCTCAACTGAATTCAGTTGTGCTTCGCTTTCGTTGCACAACAGACGTTTATTTCCAATTTTTATTCTAATTTTATTTTCTTTTTATTTATTTCAACACCATTATTTTTGATGTGTCAGGGCTCGAGTCCAAGTGTGAGTCCTCCAACAGTTCGGAAAGTTCAGGTCCGAAAGAGGTCTACTCTTCCGAGGTCTCGTTGAGCATTCAAGTTTTATTATTTTTTTTTTTAACTTTTTTGTCAAAATTTATGAAGGGAGTAAGATATTGGTTCTGCGATTGGGCTAGAGCTTGCTCTCAAATTTGTCAGGATCCTGAGGGCATTCTTTCTTAGTTGAATCAAAATTTTGGAACCTTTAATGGCTGTGGCTCACTATGAATGCCTTTGATGGGTCTTATCCCCCCCTGGTGTTTACCCAGGAGGTTGATCTAAGCGTATTCTCTCCCTTTTAAGGGGCTCTTTTATGCTGTGTTGGCCTTCGCCGCAATAGGTTGTGTATCCACCGGTATCCACCGTAGCAACAGGTTTTACCTACTGCCTAGTTGGTCTAATTTCTTCTTATTGCTGTTCAGCGCATTAAGCGCTGCTTGGCTATCTCTATTATGTTAGTTCTTTACCATATTGAGGTCTGTATTCTCACTAATTACTTTTGTAGTGGAACTCTGCCACCATCGAATCTCTTAGGCTTACTATGTGGTTCCTTCCTACTCCTGTCCATCTGAACAGTGTTGGTTTTTTCAGGCAGATTGGTATGCTGGAACGTTGTTAACTCCATCAAAATCTCTAGTGCCGCCTCTAGTGCCTCTAATTTGCAGCTGCTTCCCGTGAGCATCGGTCTCACCACTATTGCATCCAGAAAAAGTCTGTTCTAAATGTACCAAAAAGTGTTTTTTCGTTCTCAATAGTAGGATAAGTCAGTTATTTTTCTTATCCCGAGTACGATGGCCTTATTTATTGAGACAGATTTTCTAATTTTAAGAACTCTCCGTGCTTACTTTTGGAATTTAAGGCTGCCTTTACATCCCAACATCATGAGTCATGAAGTTTTCATCTTTGATGGTCCTTTAAGACACCAACCTATTTATTATTTTGACAAAACAAAAATTTACAAATGTTGGCATAGCAAACAAATGTTGGCATGACGAATATGTAATACAGAGTGGAACACTCAAAACTGCCTGGGAACGGGACCAATAAATTATGAAACTAGAGGCATCAGGGAGCAACATCTCATTCCCAGTTTTTCTTCAGCACGTCAAGTTCGCGTTTAATGGGCACATTTATACTAGCAACACACAGCTACAACATCTGTTGCTGGTTAAAAAGAGGCGAGAGCTAAAATTTTGGAAAATTCACCAAAGATGAAGGGAGTCACCACAATTGTTATACTAAATTCCCGCCTTCCATGGACAAGCGGTTAGTACCCCGTCCATAGAGGTCTAATGGAATCAATGGAAAACCACTCGATAGAATTTTTGAAGATTTTAAATATATTGAGATGCTGACAAATTAAGAGATGGTAACATGGATCGAAAAACCGCGATAGTGGGTACCACATTTGACATCATCCATTATCGAGTCCAGCACAGGCCCTTAGCACACTCAGCAAGCAACGAGCCTTGTGGGGTCTAGTGAGAAGACTGTTGCCTTAGAACGTTAAGGTCATGGGTTCCCGAATCCTTTTCAAGCCAGAATGAGCTTACGGCCGCGTGAAAGAAATAGAAGGAGAGACTCGGTGTGTCGGAGTGAATAGCGATAATCGTTCGGCCACTGCGAGCAAAGCGATCGAGGCCGCTTACCTACGCTGGCTTCGCAAAAGCCACATTCTTGTTGCGTACGAGTTTGCCAGAGAAATGGGAGAGAGAGAGAGAAGAGAGACACATGTGAAGTTGTTGTTGCAGGTCAGCACGCGCCAACAACAAAACCTTTGGTAGGAACGCATATGAATTGCTTTACGTAGCCTTTAAGCGAAATGGATATGTCCGATGCTGAGGAGTGTGATACCAAAGAAGAGGTCACAAAACGACGAAATTTGTTCTGCTCTCGACCGCCTTCAAAAAACTGTGATACCAAAAAGAAAAGCGCCCCAAAACGTCGAAGTTTGTTCTGCTCTCGACCGTTTTCAAAGGGACAAAATAAAAGCAAGCCCAAGCCTAAACGTGCAATTTGCAAGCCCAAACGCAAGCCAAAGGCGAAGTCAAGATGCCCCAAGCGAAAGAAGCGCGCATGCAAACCTAGGCCCAAGCCGAAATGCCCCAAATGCCTAAACGAAAGCGGTGCTAAAAGGCCATCTTCTAGCAAAGACAGTCAACATATCAGACAAAAGCGACAAATTCCAATTTCGACATGTAAAGCAGCTGTGCAACAGAATTCAAGTAACTTTTTCAGATTTTAGCAGAAAGCACTATTTAGTATTGAGATCCTCAAGCGGCGAGCTCACATCTTTATCAATAATATTACGTCAGATCTCGAAGACGCAAGCGCGGTTCCTCCAAGTTGATGGTTTTGGATTTCAATTCAGCTTTCTTCATTTATTTAGTTTATCTGTTCTGACCACATATATACGCAGACCTCTAAAATGTTTTTAGTTCAATGAAGCATAATTTTACCCCAACTTTCCAAAATAGGAGATCTACTCTGGTCTAGTTGCCAGCAGGAAATCAAACCGAATCAACAACGAATGCGCGGCTTGCGAAATGAGCTTAGGCAACCCAACAGTGCCGCCCAAATGGAGAGGACAAAAAAGTGAGCTCTCTCCAGACTACAGCCGTTTTACATGCAATTCAATGTTCACCGATACACACCATGATGAGTTCGGCTCGCGTTTGCGTAAAAACACGACTTACTTCGGCTCGTGGTAGCTATGGCTGGCCGGGCCATTGAAGGGCAACTCGATCGCGGGACTGCGCTCGAAGTGTGGGACTCTAAACGTACTAAACCACCGCCAACTAGCCAGTTTCCCGGCGGGACTGTCTTTTGGTATTACTTCGCCTGGGCGGAATGCACTTAGACACACGTAGGATTCTCTCCTATGTATTGAATTGCGCAGTATTTGGTACACTATTGTGGCCATGTGGCTTACTGCAGACCAATTCTCTTCCGAGTCAAGTGTCCTCCCCACCCTCATGCTGAGCTCGTTTCGTTCTTGATTAAAAGTCGGACATTGAACGTACAAAAATATATGTTTTGCGTCTTGTGTGACCTCCTGACAGTCGGTACAATTTGGGTCGTCCTCGTGCTTAAACCTGCAGCAGTTGCGTATCAGATAGCAAATCAACTGTCCAAGTCGTCTGTTTAGTCATATGTCTATGTTTGGGATAAGCCGTTTCTTCCAGTGTCCGTTTGTACATGGGTTCTACCTTTCCTGCCACAGCTCGATGGTCGCTGTTCTCTGCGCCTCCCGATTGAGATACTCTCCAGCAGCAGCCCAGACTTTCCTTTCCTCCGCCAGTAGGTTGATACATAGACGATTTACAGAAGCCACTCTCAGCGCGCATAAATGATAAACTGTTTCTGCTTCTGCTCTGTAGTAGTGTGTTTTCATGTGCTTGGGCCACACTGATTTAGAAAGTATGGTATATTTTTGAGAATGTGGCCTTGTTTTAAGAACGGAATGGTTATTATAGTAAGAAATTTGTGCTACCTTTTAAACCGCCATTTTTATTCTGAGTGTGAGGTATAGCCACCAGAGTTTATGTAGTGCCCACGATATTCCGAATATGTCAACTTTTGTGCCAACAAAACACAGTTTGCGGGAAAGTTTACTTTTATACAGCTGAAGACCATCGAAAGCTGCAAAAACTTACGGGGAACATGCTCCAAGCGTAAAAAATGTTCTGTATTTGGTAAAACCAATTGGGCGTACTATTAGGTTTTTGAATCAAGAACCTTTCATACGAATAGTGAGTCGAAAATATCTATTATCTGTACAAAAAAGATTTAAGGGATTTTTAAGAGAAGGCGTCACTAGTATTAAATCGAATCGGACAATGTTGCAACCAAGTTCATTTTAAAGCCTCGTCATTAGGCTTTCTTTTTCAGTATGTGTCGTTTTGCTAAAGTGTAAACAACATAGTTTTTGTGGGCTTCGAATATGTCAACTTTTGCGCCAACAAAACACAATTTGCGGGAAAGCTTATATTTCTGCTCTGTATTTTCATGGGATCATTTGGGCATGGCGTACTATGAGCTGCTACAACTGGGTGAAACCGTCACACGGCAACTCTACCGAACTCAATTGAGTCGTTTGAGCCGAGCATTGAAGCAAAAACGACACGACAAGGTAATTCTACAACATATCAACGCTCCGCCACATGTTGCGCAGCCTACCAAAACTAACCAGGAAATGCTGAAATGGCAAGTCCTACCCCACCCGCTGTATAGCCCAGACATTGGCCCTTCCGACTACTATTTGTTTTCATCGATGATGCAGGCGCTCTTTTGATGAACTCCTAAATGGGATTGATTCTTGGATATCATCAAAAGAAGCATCGTTTTTCGAGTTGGTATCCGAACATTGCCAGAAAGATGGGAAAAAGTAAAGATGAATTAGTAACAAATTTTTCGCTTCAAAAGGTCAAACTTAAAAAAAAGTTTATAGAACTTTTTTATACAGTTAATTTAATATTTTGTACTCATATTTTGTTGTTAGCACTCATTACTTAGAAGCTCCTTTCACTTCCCTAGCCTAGAAATTCAAAGTTGAGATCAATAATTTTCTCGTCTTCAAGCACTTTTTGTCCCAAAAAGAATTTTCAAAAAAAATAAAGTCAAAATTGAAGCCTTTCTCGCCTTTTAGGTGTAGAAACTTAAAATTCATTTCATTCAAACTCATTGCTGGGAGACTCCTCAGACGGGAGGCGTTTCTTCTATAGATCATTAAAATGATTATGAATTTTCTTTAAAATTTTAGGGTCAAGAGTTCATTAGAGAATGGAATCCAATGTTAATTTTTCTTGATTTTGCTCAATATTTTGACGGAGATTTGCTTGCTTCTCAACGACATCAGGCAAAGTCGAACGTACTTTGCTGGTATACCAAAGGTAGACAGGGCTTCAAAGAACCTTGACTTTATCAATGTTTTCACATTTCCTCGAATTTTATATGAATTTGTAAAAAAACACAACTTTAACTAATTTCGAGCTGATCGCAAAACGCCTGAACCTAAACCAAACCTCTTCAGTTCACTCAAGCGAAACATTTTGTAAGCTTTAGCAGGATGGCCAACTTTTCTCTCCCTGTACTGAGGCAGATTTCACCAGGCTGCCTTGTCTACGATCGATCCAGTTCGCGTCCAGCAGCAGCAGCAGCAGCAGCAACAGCAACAAATGTCTGTGGATCAACTCCGACTCCGTCTTTGGCAGCTGCGTTGGCCGTTAGAAATGCTAATGAAAGTCAAGCGGCCTCGTCCGACATTGGCAGCTGCTGCCGATGCTGCTGCTGCTGCGGTGCGTTTTGCAATTTGATTGCATGGGCATAGAAAGTTGCACGGCTACCGTTTTTGGTGGCCAGCTGCCTTTGGGAATTGCTGCTGCTGCTGCTGCTGCTGCAACTGCGACATATGCGAGACGGAGACGGAGACGGACTAGCGGCGTTTTTCCGCTGGCGGAAATTCTGCACACGTGTCTCTTTCAAGTTTTTTTTTTGTTTTATGATTGGCAGAGTCGGCGCTTCCTGCTGACGCCAGCTTGCGGTGTGCTGGCAAGGACGTTTAGTTGTTGTTGTTTTATTTCGCCTACCCTCCCTTTTTGTGCCCCTTGGGCCCTACATCTGTCCAATATCACATGTGTGCGCCGGCCGCGCTTTTGTTTCTCACTTTTTTTTCCTCTGTGCGCAACACATGCAAGGCAGCCGGCAACGATCATCGACATCGCCAGCAGGCAACCAGTTCAGTTTGAGTTCGCAATTGCCGCATAATTTTTATGGCAAGCAGCAGCAGCCGTCAATGTAAAGAGCAGCACATGGCCACCGCCCGATTCTACGTTTTTAACCCCAAAAAATACTACAAAAATCACAATGCATCTCCAGAGCATGGCATGGGTATGGCATCATGGACATGTGCGTGGAATGCCTCCAGCAGCTGTGAGTTATCTTGTGCTCATGTGTCACTTGAAAATTGGAAGTTTTGCAGCTGATAAACCGTATGGGGAGTATAGAAGACCCGCATACGTGTATATTTTCTAAGAGGAGTTGAGTTGGGTTTGAGAGATTTACAATGTGGGTTTGCTTCCGTTAGCTTTGCATGGGAATAATCACATGGGGTTGAGTTTGTTTCGAAGATGGCAATCAGCTAAACGTTTTTTAAAGAAATTTACATCGACTACAAAGATTCATCGATCAAACAAAGCGATAGTTATAAATACTATCAGGTCTGTTTCCATTTTCGATTACGATCAAAAACCAACCGTCTTATTCGACTTTCAATGTCAAGTGTTCATTTTTGTGTATTTCAAAAGTTTCAACTGAATTCTTCAAATGTTTATTGGACTTTATAAATCTTAACACTTTCGTTTATTCGAATTCGGATACGAGAACAGGCCTGAATATGTAAGAATTTGTAGATCATTTGAACCAGCTCAGTGCATGGTTTTTCATCTCTAGCTAGAAACACATCGAATCTTGCCCTCTTGTGGTTTTTCCTACTGACATCGAACATTCTTAATCCAAGTATGAAATTCAAAATATGCTTCGCTGTGTGTATGAAATTTGCAACTTTTTGTTATCGATAACTATTATATTTAATTTCCAACTTATGCTGCCTCATTTCAGAGCTTCGAATCAGACCATTAGTAAATTTTTTCGGTTATCGAAACATACAAAATTGCAAGTTGAACGTTGTCGAAAGTAGTTTACCTCGTGAAATAATGGGAGTAGTAATTTAATAACTGTTTAAACCAGGGAATCAAAACGAATCGTATTTCGGTTCCGGTACCAGTTCTGGTACGTACCGAAATGTGTTTCGGTAAAAGGTTCTGTTTTGGTTCTAATAATATTTCAGTATTCGGTTCCGTATTGGTACCTGCTTTCTTATTTCGGTATACCGGTAAAATATGAAGAAAGAGCGGTCATTGGTTATGCATTCATTCGATTTCTTAGCAAAGACTTAATAAAAGTTATACGCTTGCTTGCCCTTCTCAAAGGCCACACAATTGTGGAAACTTTGTAGAGTTTTCTTTATTTTTAGAAACGAGAGTTTTTTGCGGGTTTTCGGGTTTCACTATTTAAACACGGTTTTCTATTTACAATGTCTCTAGACGTGTTTTTTCTCTTCACTGTTTGTCAATATGGATTTTTCTTTCTGTCTCTCTGTCTGTCTGCTTGTCATTTTAATTAGTATCTTCTAGTATCTACTGTGTTCTTCTTTCGGTTTCGTCATCGTCCATTCTCTATACAGTGTGACCATCATTCGATTTTTTACCCATACCTTAACACTTAAATATCGATACATTTATACATCTTGGCGGTCATTTTCAAATAATTCCAAAGACTTCAATTTGGAAAACGTTTTAAGCTTAGAAAAATTGATCACGATTGATGCCATTAATCAGTTTTGTGAAAATAATGAACTATTTGTAGTGTCCTGCTTCTAAAGTATTTGTGCTGCTTTCCTTATTAAGTTTTAAGTTGAAAAGAAATGGATAACACAAGTACTTTTTAGTTTCGAGGTTAGCATTAGCATGACATTATAATGTGGGCCTAAGTATGAAGGATGCAATATTTTTCAAGAGACTGGTCTCACGTTTTTCTATTTTGCAATACAAAAGTTTTGAAAGACTAGACTTCTTTTTGTTGGAAATTGCTTAAAAGTACCCCAAAACTAAGTGACAGCTCAGTCTAGTCGTTGCACTCAGAACCGAAACTGTACCGGTACAATGTTTAGGTTCTTTTCGCTCTTTTAGGTTCCAAAAATATCCGTACTCGTATACCGGTACACAATCAATTTCAAATATCGGTTCCAGTTCCGGTTCTGGTTCTGAGTTTTAATCGGTTATTTTCGGTATACGGTAACTGTATACGGTAAACAAACAACTTTAGTCTAAATTGTATAAAAGAGTTCATAAAAATAATCTTAAATTGTCAAAGAATAATAATACCTAAAAAATTTCATACTATGAAATTCATATGAAGGCAGCTATTACTTCAAACATTAATTTGATATTTCAAAGCATTAACTTTTGCGAAAGTGAAATCAATTTTAAAAGTACTTATTATAAGTTCAACGAACTCAAAATGCATTCTCTTAAATGCCCTTAAAAGAAAATCATTTGTCAAATAACAATCCATCCAGCATTTTATGAGATTTTGGATAACATTCAAGTCTTTTTCGAGTCTTCTACCTGATTAAAATAGTCATAAATGAGCTTGTTTTTTGATCATAAATGATACTTTTGTCGGAAGAAAACGGTATTCTAGCCTAGACCGTTTTTCTGATCAGTTTCGACTCATTTTCGTATCTTCCAATCATTTGCGAGTCTTTTTCGATTGTAGCTTTTCTGCACGCCGCGTTTAGTTTTTTCATTTCTAAACGCGACATGTAGAAAAGCCACACGCCACATGTTAAAATGAGAAAACTAAACGTGCATGCAGAAAGCTACACGAAAGTAATGGGTTGAAAATCCCGTACAAAACGTGTAGAAATCCTACATTTTCGTGTAGATTTTTCATATTTTTTTCTCTATGCAGAGAACATCGCGAACCGCTCGGAAATCACGATTTTTTTCGGTTTCATTCAGGGCTGCAAACCGGTTTTGAACCGAACGGGTTCGAACCCGGAATTCCGGCTTTTTTTTTACTGTGAACCAAACCCTGAACCGAACCACGAGGACGAAAATAGATGAACCCGAAGCCATGCCGAACCCATATAAGCCAATCTAACCAACTGGGTGCATGCTACTCTAGAAACATCCCAGCCAGCAATTTAGCAAGCGGTTTGCAAACCAAGCTTAAGGTAAGATTGCTTGTGCAAGCGTTGTCGTATGGCAGTCTCCGACATTTACAAAACATTTGCTATTGTAAGCGATTTGCGCATGCTGTTTCGTCGACCGAGACGAAAATTATGTACTAGAAATTTCGTACTCATACTCTCACTCTCTCTCGCTCTCTCGGCAAAACTTAGCTAGGCAGCTGCATCTGGCCTTCTTGAGTGCAAGGGAAAGATCAAGAATTATAGCTCACTTTAAGCGAAGAAGTGGAAAAAATGTACAGTTAGCCTTGAGCGAAGGCGAGCAAATCAATTGTGTATAAGTCATTCCAGTAGTGGTTGCTGAAGAGCAAAGAAGCAAAAATTTCAATTAAAATAAAATATTACGTGCGATTTTATCGGCAGCAAAAAAATTAAGAAGTGTTGTGCACTGCGTCAACGAAGTTTTCCGACATTTGTGGAACAGAGGGGCACTATGTTCCGTAGGGAGCGAGGTTCAAAGTCCAGAACAGGAGATTGAAATTGAAGGAAGTTTGGTACGAAGTTAGTTTTCAATACGCGAAAAATCGTATTAAAATTAAAGCAACAATTCTCAAAAGAACTGAGAAACCACTACTTTAATTGAATTTTCATTTTCGTTTATTATTAATAAAACTAAACCCCATATACAATAAAACTAAAATCTAATAAGAACACTCACAAAATAAATGTTTAAAACGCTTAATTATTTCATTCAGAATACGTGTTTTATAAGCGTATTTACAAAGCTTGTGGAAAGCGTATATAAATTGATTATTAAACATTTACTTAACACGTTTGCAAAAAACGTTTTTACGTTTTTTAAAAAACGTGTTTTACAATCGTCTTTTATAAGCTTATAACGATGGGTCCGTTTCGATTATAAAACGCTTATTTTGATGCGCTTTATAAATGTCACAGCAGCGTTTTATAAGCGTTTTGCTTACATTTGAAAGCTTACAAAACGTGTATTTTATATGAAATTGTTTGCTGGGATGTCAACCGAATTGTCCAGCACCAAAACTACATACATTCATACAAACAGAAGTGTGTGCCACAGGCAGCGTTGCCAATTTAGCCATTTTTCCCCACCAGATATAGCTATTTTGTAAGTTCGAAACTATTCAGTTCTGCCTGTGCCTGCAATTCTAGCTAATTATTTGACATTGTTTAGCTATTTTAAATTAATCTCTGTTAGTTTTTAGCATTTTTAACAGTCGATATTTGGTTAATCCATTTTTATTAGTAATGAATGTTGAAAACAAATCAACCTTACTTCTGTATAAATATTTTTAAGTCATACAATCAAAAAATAACATTTTAAAACGGAACATTTTGATTTCATATGATGAAATATTATTAAAATTTTTCTTATATACCATCTCGTTTTTTTCGACACCTAGTGGTTCTGTTTGGTGTAAGTATTTGGCCTCCACTGCTAAAAATTCTTTCAATACTGTCAGAGCTAGACAAAATGGTATAATACTTATAAAAAAACATTAAAAATATTTGTATATTTAATCATAGATTCAATGGAATTGCTAATATCGGCAAGATAAGTTAAGGCTTCCATTTCAATATTAAAATTTTCATAAAAATTCTCTCATTTCAGAGTCATTTGTATTTGAACTCTCATTGACAACAGGTTCCAAATTTTTCATTATTCTTCAACAACATAATCTTTAAAACACTTTACAAGAAAAACTAAATTGCGTAGAACTTCACACTTTTCGTAAGGCGCCATATTTGAAAGCTATCAGCTAGGCAACTATATATTTTCGGGTACAGAGTTTAATAAAGTCAGTCTAAACTGACTTTCTTACTTGTTGTAATGTGATTCGCACTTTAAGGCAATTGTCTTTTCTCATTCCCTTCAATTTTTGTGGGTTTTTCTCCTCTTCCATCAAATATTCATTGTTATTAATGAATGTACCCACTAAATAGCGGCTTGTGTAGCCATACTCAAAGTGGCCATTAGTCAAGCATTTCGCCTTCTATCGCTCAACAACAACAACAAAAACACAAAACAAAACCAAATTGTAAACAAATGCAACGAATGGGAAACCAAATAAAAGTCGACACATTTGAAACCGAACCGAGGAACAAAACCCAACTATGACAAATGTCAACGGCAGAAGGCAAATGAACTGCTGTCAAAATAACCCCAGCCCTATTAAAAAAAAAAGGACACTCGCGCGACAAAAGGCACAGGAGCAAAGCTGCCAAAGGATATCGATGGAAGTGAAATGAAAATGTGCAGCCGGCCGGGCCAAGTGTGAGAGTGAGAGGAAGAGTGAATAACCAGGTGAACAGATCAGATGCGATTAGGGATTATTATGCTATTACGCAGGATACGATTAACAATGGTAGTGGTGGCAAACAAGGATAACAACAGCAACAACAACTGCGCCGCACGCCGCGACATATGCTACACATACAACATTTAGGCAAATGTGCGCCGTGGCGCAGCGGCCCAGCCCAGCCGTATGTAATATTTTTGCTACCCTAATTGAGTGGAAAAGCGGCGAGGCGACATTGCATCTGCAGGCGGTACTGGGCCGGCTGCCGTTGTATTTGTATTGCATTTTACCGTTGCCCGTGCACCGGGCTTTTTTTGGTCCTCCCTTACCCCCGTGAGAAGTTTTAATTGGGAACGAACAGCTGAGCCAGAGCCAAACTAATGTGTAACAAATATGATTCGATCTTGGAAATATTTTTTGCTCATTATCCTGGCGACGCCTGCCTCCTGTCTAGAGTCTAGACAAGCATAACGATAGGGCCAAAGTGAGTCATTTCGCTGCTGACGACAGGTAGCTGCTAGGGCTCGCCTCATCGCTGCATAAATATTATTGCCACAATCCACTTTGGTTCCGACACAACACCAAAAATTTCGCACAAAATCTCCGCAGGTGGTCTTAGCCCAAGGATTGTCTCGGCCTCGTCAATTTGTCGCCAGTTGCTAATTGCTTACGTTTTTGTGTGTGTGTTGAGTCTGAGAAGGCACCAAGGCTTGATGAGCGTGAGTAGTAGAAGGAGGCCACTTAGTCTTAGCCTCATCATATTTGGCATGATGGATGGCCACTGGCACACACACACCGTGCCAGTCACAGAGTCGTGAGCCGTTTTAGCCTACAAAGTGGCAATGAGACGTTGACTTTTGCTTGGCAGCTGCAGAGCTCTTCAGTTACGATAAGTTGTGGTTGAAAATATCAAATCTAAACGGCTTAAGCTGCAATGGTTACAAAGAATATCTATTTTTGTTATGCTTCTGGTAAGCCGCATCGAATTCAAGTGGGAATAGAATCTTTTTATCAAGGATCAGTAGATTCACCAAAGCCAAAAGTTGGTATTGGTATTGGTATTACAACCAAAGAGAGCACACCCAAACGATCATGGTATTATGGAATACACTTCTGTCAACTCCAATCTGTTAATACACTGCTCTCAAATTTTGAGATAAGGTGACGCATTACGCTTCCAAAATAGTTCAATTATTGAAGTTTGCAAACCGCGAAGTTTGTCGAACTGACATGATCGCTTTCGATTTCCTAGTTTTTTGTATTGGTTTAATTATTTCTCTCGCACTCAGAGAAAAAACAATGAACAGAGTACTAGAACGATCGGGATGGAATTTATATCATTTTGTACTCAAAAATTCAGGTATATTTTGTTCTTGTGCTGCATTCGTTAGTACAAAATTTTTAAGAGAAGGCTTCATGATGCAACCAAGTTCATTTTAAAGCCTCGTAATTAGGCTTTCTTTTTCAGTAAGTGTCGATTTGCTGAAGTGTAAACAACATAGTTTTTGTGTGCTTCGAATATGTTAACTTTTGTGCCAACCAAACACAATTTGCGGTAAAGTTTACATTTTTGCTCGGTATTTGGTCATGGTGTACTATAAGCTGCTACAACCGGGTGAAATCATCACAGAGCAATTCTACCGAACTCAATTGAGTCGTTTGAGCCGAGCATTAAAGCAAAAACTACCAAAATATGAGCATAGACACGACAAGGTAATTCTACAACATATCAACGCTCGGCCAAATGTTGCGCAGCCGGTCAAAACCTAACCCACCCACTGTATACCCCAGACATTGCCCCTTCCGACTATGTCGAATATGTATGCACTATGGCTCTTTTGAATACTCTTCAAAATTGGATAAATTCATGGATCGCATCAAAAGACGCATCGTTTTTTCTAGATGGTTTCCGAAAATGTCCTTAAAGAAAGTACACTCTGAGATAAAACCAAGCCGATCGCGCTTGATATGAAGCAGTTTTGATGTCAAAAGTACGGTAAGACGGAATATTCTTCGATCCAAGCCGAAAATACTGAATTCAAGCATGAATTTTAGAGATTGAAATTCTTGGTTTTAAATTAAGTCAGCTTCATATCAAGCCGAGATCTTCATGGTTGTAAGCATAAAAAATTATCGATTCTTGGATTTAAGTAGAATATCCTGTGATATGGGGAGTGAATGGGGGGGTGGAGGAGAGGTGGAGACGCTATTTTTTGCCAAGCTGTAATTAATTTTCATATAACATTAATAAATTTTTGTTTTGCAAATGGTATTATTATTTTGACCAGAAGTTTGCAACGCATAGAAATATTCATTTCCGACCCCATACACTATATATAATGGTTGTCAAAAAAGTCTTGCGGTATTTTTTATTGAATTTTCAATTGTTCATAAAATTGGTTATAATAATGCGATTTAAGTCAAATATGCGCCGTTTTGTTCGATGACGAGTTTCCAACGAGATGCCAACTTCATAATGCCCCTCTTATAGAAGCTCGCTTCCCTATTGGCAAAAAACTCGGAGAGCCAATTTTCACAGGACTCTCTTGTGGCCAACTTCCGACTACCAAGCTCGTTCGCCACGGACAGAAATAGGTGGTAATCACTTGGTGCCAGATCCGGACTATACGGTGGATGCAAAAGAACCTCCCATCCGAGCTCCCGGAGCTTCTGGCGCGTCACCAAAGATGTGTGTGGCCTGGCGTTGTCCTGATGGAAGACAATTCGGCCTCCGTTGATCAAAGATGGCCTCTTCTGCATGAGTGCTGCATTCAAGCGGTCCAGTTGTTGGCAGTACAGGTCCGAATTGAGCGTTTGGCCATAGGGGAGCAGCTCATAGTGGATGATTCCCTGCCAATCCCACCAAACACACAGAAGAACCTTCCTGGCCGTCAATCCTGGCTTGGCCACCGTCTGGGCAGCTTCACCGCTTTTCGACCACGACCGTTTGCGCTTCACGTTGTCGTAAGTGACCCACTTTTCATCGCCAGTCACCATCCGCTTCAAAAACGGGTCGATTTTGTTGCGATTCAGAAGCGATTCGCATGCATCCATACGGGCAAAAATGTTTCTTTGCGTCAAGTCGTGTGGCACCCATACATCGAGCTTCTTTTTGAATCCAAGCATCTTCAAATGGTTTATAACGGTTTGATGACTCATGCCCAGCTCTTGGCCGATGCTACGGCTGCTACTATGCCGGTCTCTTTCGATCAATTCAGCGATTTTATCGCAATTTTCGACGACAGGCCTTCCGGACCGTGGCGCATCTTCGATCACCTCTGCACCAGAACGAAAACGTTAAAACCATCGTTGTGCGGTGGAAATCGAAACTGTATCGGGTCCATAAACTGCACAAATTTTATTGGCAGCATGAGATGCATTTTTGCCTTTATCGTAGTAGTACTGTAAAATATGCCGTATTTTCTCTTTATTTTGCTCCATGTTTGCGACGCTATAACTCACGAACGACTAAAAACAAACAACAATAAATCAAACACGTGTTAGCGCGTGAAAAGAGCTTTCCAAAAAGCTCTAGCGTGAACCGATGCGACGAATACAACTAGAACTACGCGCTTGCAAAGACAAGCTTGCGGAAATGCCGCAAGACTTTTTTGACTTATATATTCTTGATCAGGGCGACGAGCTGAGTCGATTGAGCTTTGTCCGTCCGTCTGTCAGTCTGTTTCTACGCAAACTAGTCTCTCAGTTTTAATGCTATCGAGCTGAAATTTTGCACAGAGTCTTCTTTTTACTGCACGCTGATACGCACGCTAATATGTCGGAACCGACCGGATCGGATGACTATATCTTATAGCTGCCATAGGAACGATCGGTCGAAAAATGAGTGTTAGTGAGAAAAACTTTTTTGTTTTCAATGTTAGCGTCCTTAAAATCGGTCATTATTAATATTATATGCTTTCAAACAGATTTGCAAACTTTGGTCAATATCGGATGACTATATCTTATAGCTGCCATAGGACCGATCGGTCGGAAAATGGGTCTTAGGGAAAATAACTTTTTTGTTTTCGAGTAAATCGTTCTTAAGGTTGGTGATTCTTAATATTACACGCTTTCAAACTAATTTGAAAAAGTTGATCGACATCGGATGACTATATCTTATGGTTGCCATAGGACCGATCGGTCGAAAATAGTTCTTAGTAAGAAATTTTTTTTGTTTTTAATGTTAGCGTCTTTCAACTCCCTGATTACTAATTCTATATGCTTTCAAATATATTCGCAAAATTTGGTCGAAATCGGATGACTATATCTTAAGGCTGCCATAGGACCGATCGGTCGAAAAATGAGTCTTAGTGAGAATAACTTTTTGTTTTAAATTTTTTTTTTTTTTATATGTTTTCAAAAAGATTCGCGAAATTTGGTCGAAATCAGATGTTTATCTGTCGGAAAATGGGTTTTAGTTAGAAAAATGTTTGATTTTTATGCAAGCGTTCTTAAACTCTGACATTTCAAAAACGGCATTTGCAAGGGTATAAAAACTTCGGCACAGACGAAGTTAGCTTGGCCTTCTCGTTTTTTTTCTTCATTTCTTTGGTGGAAATAGGCTATAAATCCAAACATTTCAGTATTCAAAAAGCTTTGGACGTACTGGTGATGCTCAAGGGGAAGGGGAAAGTAAAAACATTTCTATTTGTCAACTCAACTTTCAACCTCATCAAAGTCGTAAAAAAAAATTTGGTTAATACAAATATAATTTTTGAAATTATACACTGATTCAATACTTTAACATTTATTCGGCTGAGAAATTGTTGAGATAATAATTTGTTTTTTTTAAGAGGATCATTAAAGGTCACTTTTGAGGCTTAAACAGTTTCCATAAAGAGGTAAGTTCGATTCAGTTTTGGTAGGTCGATTATCGGGAACGGCTTTGCGGCCTTGGTTAAGGTTCCAAAACTCAAAACATTGACCATTTTTATTGTTATTTTATTTACCAAAAAAACTGCTTCATGGGTGGTTTATGCGTTGACAGTTTTGCATACCAATGCGTTCCATCTACTAAGTTTTGTCTTTTGCTGATCACAGCACCCTTCGCTGTATACAAAAACCCAACCATTTCAGTTCCCATTCCCACGCAATGCCGTTTATTGTTTTGCAAAAGTGAAATAAACAAAAAGCTCTGCGTTGATCAATGAAACTTCTTTACTCTGTTTAGTATTCAGTTACCATCTCCGGATGCAGTTAAGCGATATGAATGCGCCAATCTTCGCCCTGTGGCATGCCATATGCAAAAATATGTTTAAAAATAAACTAGAAACGGTCGAATTCATTAATGAGATTCGCGCATGTTTCGCGTATGCAACATGTCACCCGAGTGAGTTCCAAGTTCCATTCAAAGCTGGGGAGAGAGAGATGAGATGAGATGGGAGATGAGTGACGCGTATTGGATTTCAACATGCCATGCACGCGGCATGCGGCTGCATATCTGCAACGCCATCTCCAAGCATGTTGAGGCCTGCCCGCTGATTGACATGTGATCCCAACGTATCCTCCAGCCAGTTCTACGGCTTGCAAATCGCATTGCAATGTTTTTTTTGTAAATTTTTTTTTTTTTGTAACCTGTTGTTCGACGTCTCGCTCGCTGCTCATTTGTCATTCAGGCGAAACACTCTGGAAGTCGTAAAGTAAGCTACGTTCCAGTCTCCTGGGCAGAATATTCTCGGCGGCTGTAGTCATAAAATTATGATTGGTATTTTTGCGCTGGAAATTTGAACTCTGTGAGCATTGGATACGGAAACATGGTTTTGTTTTTTTCTCTGTTCTTTTGTATTTCATGCAACACCTTTGGCCAATACTGGGAAAGTCTGGGGACATAAATAAATTCCTGTTGAACAATTCCTAGTAATTGCAAGCATCAAAAGCTAATCGTATTTCTGGTAAATCGTGCTTAAAATCCTTTACATTTTGTGAGTAAGCTTTAAGAAGAACTTGAAAACATAACGTGGGGTAAAGTAGCAGTTCACGTACAGCAACGATGTTTTCTGGCACAACAACCGATTTTGGACGATCTTTACGGAATTCGTCGCTGAGCGAACTACGGCCACAATTGAATTCACTATGCCAACGATTTACAGTGGTTTTTGATGGTACTCGAGACACTTTTGTTGAGATAATCCACCTCGAAAGTTGTGAAAGACAATCCAACGGAAACTTTCTATTGAAATTTCCATGATTTTTTTTCAACTCACTGTAAACAACACAAATGGCGCAATTACATCAAGACTTTGTGAGACTGTTTATTAGGGCGGGTCAATTTGTATGGAGCGAAAAAAACGTGGTAAGCGTATAGCAGATTCGGAATCTGCGATGAATTCTAAGAAAATTTCACGAAGAAACCCCATGTCTAAAATGAATTCCTAGCCCCCGCTGCGAAGCATGAAAATTTAAGGTTGCAGTATATTTTGGTATATTGAGGTTTGTACGGTTTTTTTTTTTTAAATAATACATTTTGTAAAGATATTATATTTTATTCTGATTCATTAATGGTGAATCGGAAATCGAGTTTGCAATGCCAGCTGCAAGAACTGATCTGATCTTGAAGAAAAGAGCAACTTATTGCGATATGATACACGTAGTTTCGCAATGATGTGTGATCGACTCGGCATTTCAGACAGAGTGGCCTCCTGTTTGGCTACAGCTCTTTTTAAAGACATTGGGTTTACCGATGAAAATGTCGAAGAAATTATTATGGATAAATCCAAAGTGGGTCGAGAAAAAATAAAATTCAGAGAATATATTCGTCGCATGAAGAAAAATAATTTAGCTTTACAAGCTTTTTCATTCGATGGAAGAAAAAATTATGCTTTGACCCGAAGAGAAATTGATGGAAAATACCACCCGAGGGTTCAAAAGGAGTCGCATATTGTGATTCTTAAGGAACCGCAAAGCGAGTTATTGGGTCACATAAAAGTTGACGCTGAAGACTCCAATACTAAGCAAAAAAAGCTTTGCGAATTCTTCGAGGAAAAAAAAATTAAGTCTAGCAGGCTTAATAGGAATTTCCTGTGATGGAGAACCTACCAATACTGGAATTGAAAATGGAATAATTCGAAAGTTTGAAGTTTCCTTAATTAAACCATTACAGTGGTTTGTTTGTTTGCTACATTTCAATGAACTTCCACTACGCCATTTGCACAATGCCTTAGAAAATTCTAAGACAAGTGGACCATCCACTGCTTGTGGCACTTTGGCGAAGCTACTTGAGACATGTAAACAACTTCCGGTAAGCACCAAATTTTAATACAACTTCATCAAATTTAAAGCAAACATTTTCTTGCAGACTATACCTCATTTTGAACCCATTTTATTTGGGAATATGCCTCCAACTATTGAAAGTAAAGATGCAAAAAATCTTTCCACTGACGTTTTTAGCCAAAGCTGTATCGGAAGGTTCGTGTTCAGAGGATGTCGCCAACATGAAACCGGGAAAAAAAAAGCAAGCAGAATTTTACGCCTTTATGTCGCTAGTAGTTTACCATCAAACAATTTAAAAATTTTGACTAATTTCATTATGAAAGTTTACATACCAATGTATTTTAATGTCAAATTTTATAACTCTATGGTATACGGCAGTAAACTTTTATTTAATTTTATTCGGTCAGCACAGTTCTTGCCGATAAATCTTCAAGAAATTGTGAACAAAGCAATACAAAACAATTCATTTTTTGCCCATACAGAAAATATTTTGTTAGCAATGCTTTTCGATGAAAGAAGATCTGTTCGAGAAAATGCTATTAACAAAATTATTTACTATCGCGAAAAATAACAAGATACGAAAAATTATAAGCTCCGGTCTTATAAAAAGAATATAATTAATTTCGACTGCACAGATTATATGAATTTAGTTAACTTAGATAACGACGACCTCTTATTTGAACCTACGTTAACTTTTAACATTCCACATGAACACTAATTGGAGTATTTAAATTCTGAGGAAATATCACTGGCAGATCCAGAAATTCCATCCCACATTCAGGGAACCGAACGATGTGTGCAATTGTTGACACATGTCGCACGACGCGTAATGCCGCACAATGTAGATGACGTTATGTCAGTAACTTTAGAAAGTCATTTAAAATATCCACAAATCGAGTCGAAGAAAGACTTTAAAAATTGACTTTATTTATATTTAATATTAAGTTGAATAAATGTATAAAATTAGTGAAAATTAAACAATTACATAAGCGTTTTGTATTGTGACTTAACATTGTTTTAATTAATTTGTTAAATTTTTAGATATAAAGAAAAACGGCATCTAATGTATTTTACGCCCCCTTTCGTGCCACGCCCACTTTTTTTTTGAATACCTTAAATTTCCGAATTATATTGAATATATATTTCAAATTGCAAGCCTATATCTTTCATTGTCAAAAAGTTATAGACTTTTGGTTTCCACTTCATCAGTGTATGGCGTGTTTTCGTTATTTTTATTAAAAAAAATTAAATTAAACAAAAATTTGTTTGTTAATTTAAAAACAAAAATATTTATAAATTATATTATAAAAAAATGAATCAGAATAAAATATAATATCTTTACAAAATGTATTATTTTTAAAAAAAAAAACTGTACAAACCTCAATATACCAAAATATACTGCAACCTTAAATGTTCATGCTTCGCAGCGGGGGCTAGTAATTCATTTTAGACATGGGGTTTCTTCGTGAAATTTTCTTAGAATTCATCGCAGATTCCGAATCTGCTATACGCTTATCGCATAAAAAAATTGACCCGCCCTACTGTTTATGCTAGAATATGCAAAACTTTATTTACACATTCAGAAAAATAACCAAGAAACGGTGTCAATAGTGCGGTAAGTACAAAAATAGTTGATTCAAGAAAAAAAATTCTTATTTCAAGTACGTTGTTTTTTCATTTAAGACTGATTCGGTATATATTAAGTTCATTTCGAACTATTTTTAAAAATTTTTTTTATCATACTTTTAGGTTGTAATGGTCTTAAGCTCAAACCGATTTCCTCTTAAAATAAGTGAAAAATATTTTTAATTAAATTCAAATAAATTCTAAATTCAACCCCAATACATTCTGGAAATAAAACAAAAGTTCATACTATAAGTACAAAATGGTCTTAGTTTAAGCCCATTAAACTCTTAAACCATTCCCCATTATTTTTTGAAAATAGGTCTCTGTATTTAATCAAATAAGGCTTGGAAAATTCAAAAGACCAAGATGGTTTTACTGTACGTCCGAAATCTACCCTAACTCCATAACCAAAGTGTTGGAACCAGGAGGGAATTATAAAAACAGATTCGATTTCAAATAATTCACATTTTTCGTAGCACACTTTTTGAAGCTAGCATTGTAAGTCTATTTTGTGATCGATCCAAGATATTTTGTAATATATAGATAGATATTTTGAAGTAAGTACGCACTTTTCTTAAATTTTTCGGTATACTGTAAGTACGAATAGTTCTTGATTCAAGAACATTTGTACTCATTTTACGAACTTTAACAGTCATTTTTCGATTCTAAAACGTTTTGTACTTATTTTAAGTACTCCCAAGAACAGAACATACTTGAAATTTTAGGTACAAAACGGTATCAATTCTATCCCGATCGATCTAGAACTTTCCCAGGAATTTTTTTCTGAGTGTAGGTACATTAGGACATATGTATAAGTATTACAGCACGTAATTATTTGGGAAGGCAGCTTGGTACTCATTCTCGATACTTAGTATTCGATACACAGCGCTCGATTAGCTCTACTAAATACTCAGAACTCGATACTAGATACTTATTATTCGATACTTAGTGCTTGATTTACAGTACTCGATTGTCAGAATTCGATACTCAGTTCGCAATACTCAGTACTCAATACTCAGTACTCGATTTACACTACCAGATACTCAATACACGAAACTAAGTATTCGATAGACAGTACTTGATACTCGTAACTACAGACACGGTACTCGATTTACATAACTTGATACTCAGAACTCGATACTTAGTACTGGAAACTCAGTATTTGATACTCAGTAGTAAGTACTCAGTACTCTATACTCTATACCCATTATGCGAAACTCGATTCTTGATACTCGATTTACAGTACTTCATATTCAGATCTCCAAAGGGAGTACTTGATACTCAGTAGTGGGTACTCTGAACTCAATACTCAGTATTCGATACTCAAAACTCGAAACTCAGTACTCTCCGATTCTGACACTAGGTCAGCGATGGTCACCAGTACCCCCTGGAGGACGAAGACATGTTTCTATTTACACATATACGAGCCGCCGAACGCATGCCGAAGCTGAGGAGAAGAGAGCAAAAAGCCTTGCAGTCGCTGGCTAGCCTTTGATGGGGTCAGGTCGAAGCAAATTCACGGCGCTTTACTTTCGTACTCTAATACACTCTCACTTTTTGGCCTCGCTCTCGTTGACCAACGCTGCACTAGGTACTTAGGACTTATTACGGCTTTGATACGCTCTCGTTAGTTCGAAGGGTTCTCTTATGATTCACAATATCGGAGTATGAATCGCTCAATTTCGGTATCTCTGCTAGAAAAATGTAAAACGAAGCTTTAATAAAGTTTCATTCACATAAACGGAGGGGGGGTTCCAGACCCCAGACGTGTCATTTTTCACAAACAACGCCTCGCCTCATTTTCAATGAAAAATTTCCACATTTCCTTAATGAGCTAAACCAAATCAAACACTTGAGTGGTCGGTCGGTCGGTCTCTCATGTAATATGATCGTAATTTCTTGCCCAGAAACCCTACGACTGACTCTGCATACGCGCTGATTAAGTGGAAGAAAAGTCAAGGCGCCTCTCGCACACACTCTCACACTCACACACACACACACACACACACATGCGGTATCTGCAGTCAACAGTAACTCAAAGATATCATAAACCCAAATTAAGATAAGCCACATGCTGAACAACAAAATAAAAGAATCTAACGCCTCACACATGATCAAACCACACACAGAGACAGAGAGAGAACAGTTTTCATTCATTTTCATTCACAAAAAGAAAACAAAATCCATGGAGAGTTTGTGAGCAGAGAAACGAGCAATTTACTTAACTCTCTCTCTGTGTGTGAGAGCCAAGAAAACACAGCCGACCAATCACAATTGAATTTCCCCATCGAACAACACGAAGTTACTCAAAGCAGCGGAGAGAATTGTATTTGGTTTGGTAGAGATGCTGCTAGATCTTGATGTAGGGGAAGGCTCTGAGCATTGTGGTAGCTGAGTTAAGTCTACAGTGTTGAGATCCACACCAAGTCTGGTGTATGTAGAGTTAAGTCTACATAGTTGAGGCTGGATCTGTGGTGGAAACTGGGGTAAAGGTTTAAAGTGTTGAGTGTGGAGAGTGCTGGGTTTGTGGATAAAGTTCGCATGTGTTGAGAGTTTGTATGGAAGCTGTGGTTAAGTTGGATTGGTTAACTGGAGAATATTGCGTTGGTTGGAGAACGATAATGCCAATTTAGCTCCAAATTCACTTGATGAAAGTTTTGCAAAGAATCAAGATCTCAGCCTTAAGTTATGGTGTTGAAATTCGATTTTAAAATAAACTAGAAACCATATTTTTTGTTAGTTTTTGAGCCCAAAACTTTGTCTAAGTTTATTAGTTTATACCATGTGTTCCAAAAAACGCTTTGGACCGAAAGACGACCCAATTTCCATACGATTTGGATTGTTTTTGGGTCTAAGTAGAAGTTTCAATTCAAGGTCTGTTTCCAGACACCCAAAAAAAACCTGAAGGGAATCTCCGCATCAAGGGAAATTTCAACGCATAATCATTCTCCACCCTACGCTCTTAAACATACCTCAACTTGGGTAGATTCCACAATATTCTACACCAGTTCACCAATCCAACTTGTTTCCCCTTGAAGTTGAGCTCTCCGTAGACATTGAACAACTCACCTTAGACTCTACACAGGGGTTAGGATACAAAACTTGTATATTCTTCACTAGCCCTACCCATCTTTTAATGAACAACAGTTTAAGTTTGGTTGCAATAGAACAATATTTTGAATATGGGCATTTCTATTCTGTCAAACGTAATCGTTTTACACATTAAAAATTTTAAAAATAGTAAAAACAAAAACGAATTTTCAATTCGTTTTTTACTTCGATTTTGGGTCCTTTAATTCATTTTTCAATGGCCGCCATTTTGTCAAGAAAAATCACAAAATTTATTTCGATGCTCAGACCAGAATGACATCTATACTGATTATAACCCTGTTTTTACTTTTCATTTCAGACAACCTGGAGACGAGAAATCGTGGCCGCCAGCATTATACCTTTTTTTTGGACCCTGATTTTGTCGGCCGAGAACTTTTTGAACAGCCCTCATATAGAAGCAGCAAAATTTTTTGTTTTTGTTTACTTTAATCTGTTTGTAACACAATAAAAAAAACAGAATTGGAAAAACTCTTTGCGTTTTCAAATAAGATTTTTTTTAAAAAAGGTCCAAAAAACAGCCTCGAGAATCCCCCCTTAATTGAGAACATTGTACTACAAATGAGATCAGCCTTTCTTACGCTGCTTTTGACAACGTTTTTTTGCTCATTTTGAGTGTAATGTTCTCGATTCTTTCCAGCTGCTGTGCAGTACTACAAATAAGTACACTTTTCTATGTACCTACTTTCTAACAACGAATTTTTCTGTATAAAACTTTCATATCCGAACTGTAAACAAGTACTTTATTAAAGCTAAGGTGCCACAGTCAAATAATTTACCCAGATTTTGCTGAAAGTTGAACTAAATAGGCTAGATAAGCAAACTTTTTGACCATATGTGATTAAATTATTGGCGTAAGGAACCGTAGTTCTAATTTTAAGTCCTGCAAAATCTGCAATCTTGACTATTCAGTTAAATTTTCATCAAAATTTAAGCAAATTATTGCCTGTGGAAGCATAGCTTTAGGTTTTTAAGTCATAAACCTTTCAGCTGTTATTCCCTTATCAGTATATCTTCGTTATACCAGTACCCGTAGCTAGCAAAATCACTAGTGCCCGTCTTAAGTAACGACAATCAATAGTTTTATCACCTAAACCAGCGATGCCCAGCCGTATGCTCTTTGGGTACGTTTTGTTATTGTAATTGCACCAAACATAGCAAATCAATGATCGTATACGTATCACATGCTAACGATTTCGTGTGTATGCGACGCGTAGAACAACAACCAGATTTGTTCTCTTCTTTGATTGGTGTTTGCGAGCTCAAGCAAACTGACCAACAACAATTTCATGTGATTTTGCTGTTGACTTACCCAATTTCATATTGTCTTGTCTTCGAGCTTGCACTTAAAAAAATCGGTGTTGATTTTAACCTGCCGGCAAAATGTTTAACATCGCAGAAAGTAAATTTTTTTTGCTTAAAATTATTGTTGTGAACAGCACTGCATTATATGCTATATAAAATTGCAAATAAAAAAAAATGTAATGCAGAAAGGCATTTTAAAAATGTGCATAGTTCGATAGCATTTGCATCAATTGACGTAATGGAAGCGGAATACAAAAAACTGATCTGTGCGTTTTTTGTTTATGATGCGCGCAACAAATCCTGAACTATATTGAAGATTATTCGGAAGAAATAAAATTTCAAAAGCATCATATTGAATGTGATAAAATACTCAATCCAAATCTGCATCATTGAAGGCATCATATGTAGCTGATGGAATTTTTATTAAAAAAAAGTATGCCAAGAAATGATGATTTGTTTTGGTGAGCTTGGAGAGGCCTTATCAAACTCAATTGAGACAGTTTCTTTATCCCGACAATCTGTGACCCGCCGAATTGAGGAGCTCGGCCAATACTTAAACTCGCTCATTAACGAAAAAATAAAGTGTTTTTCTTATTTTTTTTTCCCTGGCGTTAGACGAGTCAACTGATGTTTCCGATATAAGTCAGCTAATATTGGCAATAAGAATGGTAGACCACAATTTCAATATAAATGAAGAGATTCTTGCTGTGATACCATTACTAGGAAATACAAGAGGCGTAGCATATTCAATGCGGTAAGCGGAGGGATAGACCTTAGATAACTTGGCTGCCGTATGCACAGATGATGCTCCTGCCGTGATTGGAAGAAAAGAAGGCTTTGTTGGTCAGTTAATTAAAAATGGAATACAGGTACCTTCATTCCACTGTATCATTGTATCATCCATCAAGAGGCATTGTGCGCTAAATGGACGAGTGCTGTTCACATAAGAAGTGGACATAATTCATTAACGCATCGGAAATTCAAAAAATTTTCTACAGGAATGTGATTGTGAGTATGGGGACCTACATATGTATACTGAGGTGAGATGGCTCAGTAGAGGAAAATGTCTTGCATTGAACATTATTATTGTTGAAAAGATGAAATCAATTCTTAATATTTTTTTTTTTATTTTGATGAATGAAGTAATGAATGCACATTTCATTTTTCAGTGCACAATTTGAAATAAAAAAATTGTTTCCTTATTGGTATTGGTGCTTTTCTTTGTGAGTACTGGTGAGTGCTCTGTCGTATGCAGCTTTTGGGCATGCCTGACCTAAACTAACTTGGAACAGATTAAGGGCTAATTTCTCACAAATCTAAATAAATTCTTAGTATCAAAATTGAATAAGATTTTTATTCTTAAACACTTACCCCAAGCGGATTTTGTTAGAGTGGAGAATTTTGTTGATAAGGGAAATAAGTTACCATTTGTGTATAAATTTCTGTTTAGCAAGCTGGGGAGACTTTGGAGAAGAGACAGTGTTGAATTTAAGCCGTGTAGATTGAAGACTTCCATTTTGGTGAATACAACTTGGAATCACTACTTAAGTTCCTTTTGAATACAGTCTCCTGAAATAGTGTAGAATTTATAAAGAAGTTAGTTGAGTTGAGGTTAAGGGGAAGAGAGTCTACATTACTGGTAGATGGTGAGGATCTTTTCTTACATTATTAAAGTTCGACAAAACCCAACTTTTTTATAACCCCGGAAAATGCGCAAATTCAAATTTACGAAGCCCACCATTTGGCATTGGCAAAGTAACCACTCTCTTGAGGAGTGCTTTTTTTGCCTAAATATGGAAAAAATAAATGGTCAGCACTTCCATTCCAGGAATCACATTCAATATATTGATGTTGTGCCAGTGAATCGCCCACAGATGTGTATTCAAACCAACCCGAAAAAACCAAAAAACCGTGTACCAAAACAATTGCGAGTAGTAAGTAGCTTCAATACTCCGAAAATATAAAATATAACATTAAAATTGGTATTATGTGTTTGGTGTTTTTTTGCTCATGCCACCTATATGCCTCGGCTGGTGTGCTTTTGTGCTGCAGCTTTTGGGTTTCTTGTTTGAGATGTCACATCTGGGAATTTATGATATTTTGCTACTTCAGGAAACCGAAGTACGTAAACATGCTTGAGAAAAACATCATTCGGGCGCAAGTGTGCGCGAGCTCTTAAATGTCTTCACCATTTGCAGAGGTTCCCACAGGAGACAATCCGAAAACAATCAAATCAAGTGATTAGGGAAATTAGAGCTGATATCAGAGGTAATGACTTCGCGAAAATAACGCGCCTAAATGTATCAAGGGCTTCGAAAATGGTTGCTCGTTTAAACCAAGTTGAAAATTGTGAGACAGCCAACTCTGTTTGCCATAAAACGAAATGTTATTGAGTTAAAAATGTTAAGAAACGAAAAATGTCTTCCAGCAATCATGGCATTTTATTAATCAACGGCTTCAGTTACTCATCTCCATTCGATTTATTCAAACTGAATAGGTTCTTCTAACCGAAATCAGAGATCTATTTAAGTGAAATAGTCTTTGAATGCTTCAGATCAAGAAAAATTAGCATAACACTGTTAGATTTATTGGAGGTCCACTAAAGACATTTTTTGATGATAAGATCTGTTTTCCTGCTGGTGATGAAGCACTTTACTCATAAAATTTATTACATAGTTTTAGTGAAGTTGGTTTCAACCTCAATGGTCAATGTTGTTCTAAGGCAATTGCTGGTATAAAAAATTGCCTATAGACCGTGAACCAAAGATTCCTTTGTGAATCTGAAAACACACTTCGGTCTATTTTTACGTATAGCTCATAGTCCATATGGAGTGGTTCGTGGTTGAATATAAAATTGGTACTCCAATTAGCGGTTTTTTGGCTGTCGAGTACCATCTCTTAGGGAAATGCAAAAGTCCATTATACCATCAGAAATATTGATTTTAATAAAAATCTAATCAAGATTTAAGGCTTAACACCTTCTGGAGGTACCTTAACCAATTGTACGATTGAAGTGAATTTTTTTTATGGCGTTCCCCATGACCCTGTCCATATTTGCTGAATTTTTCAGATTTTTATCTTATACCCGTTCGTTGTGTGTTGCAGGTACAAAAGAACCCATAAAACGCGAACCGAGGCGTTATTTGAAAAACTGGGTATGAGGTGATGCTTACAGAGGTCCCTTTTATCATAATTTAACGCTCTCATGCCGGGGTTTTTTAGTGTTGTACTGTGTTATTAAAGTTTCATATGCCAATCTTTTAGAAGAGAAGCATAAGCCATGCCAAATGTCATTAAGGCTTAAAATTGGTACCTGGTCTCACATTAGTCTTCGAAATATTGAGATAACATTGCCGTTTGTGCAGTTTGAAGTTGTAAGCAGTGAGGTTTGAGCTTGGTAATACCTGAAGCGATTCAAGCCTTATGACCAAAGACTTTGAAAGGATGTTGTAACTAAAAGATTTCAAAACCTCACATAAAACAAGTGTATACAGTTAACTAGACCAAAAATCTAAGCAATTTGGTTTCGTTATTCAAATAAAAATTTCCGCTCTTACTTCTTGTAGCAAGTTTGATCACAAAGAAGCAATAGAAAGAAGAATCAGTCGGATGTGGCACTCAAATTAAATCAAAGTCCATGTTCAAGTCCACCAAAACGCTGACTATTCAAAGTAGATTTTTTGTTTGTTTTTAGATCTAAATTAGAGGCAATGATGGAGTGGAATAATACCACAATGGCTTCAAACTTGAACATGAGATTCGACCAGGATCCTAACGTTGCGTTACATATCATAAACCTATGATTCTTTGTAACATGAAATATTTAGCCTTTGTCGCCTATGTCATAAACATGCCGCCTTTTGTAATAGCATTAAATATTAAAAGCCGCAGTGACAAAGATCAGCCCAGCAGACACACCACTTGAAAAGGATTAACCAATCGTGTGAGGCAATGTGTATTCCTCTTACGAATGCATTTTTATATTTATACACACGCAGTTATCATACAAATACTGCCTTATATAAGTTTAGAAGTTAAGGGATAAGAAATTCTTAATAAAAAGGGAGCTCGCTCACCCTGAGGAGTCGGTACAAATGAAATCTTACAACCGTGCTCAACTAAAAGTGTATAAGTCTATACACCGACGAACTGGCCAACTTTTTTCAGATTTATCGGCTAAAGCCGTTCAAGAAGCTTAGAGAAAATCGTGTAAAAAGTAAAAGTAACTTTGAATAAAGTGAAAAACAAAGATTTTTTGATTTCAAAGGGAAGTTCCAGTCGATTTGATACTTAAAATATTTACAAAAAATCATGGAATTTAACAAGCGACTAAATTTTAAGTCGTTTTTGAAGTAGCTAAGAGTAAAAAATTCGTATGTTCAGTATTCAGGCCAAATTTCTCATAGTAAGATCTAAGAAAAGCTGTAAATACATGAAAAAAACAACATTTCTTAACATTTTTATACGGTCTCAGTGGAACATTCTACTAAAATGCACATAAATAGTTCGAATCTGCCACTACAAAAATGTTTACGTTTGTTTTGGAAAAATATAACAATCAAAATAATTTTCAAAAATTAATCCATCGTGGTAAACAAATATTCGCTTTAAGGTGAGTGAAATTTTCATCAAAATTTGGACAAATTAATTGCACAGTGGGATTTTAGACTATCTTAAATTCGGTTTATAAGTCATTTTAACACTCGCACTTATGAAATATAAAGCTAAGTTCACGCAGGCAAATAAATTTGACAAATTTAAAAGAAATTTTGATGAAAATACAATTGAAAATACGATGATTGCAGATTTTGCAGGACTAAAAAACATAAACTAAGGTACCATTCACTAATAAATTGCTCAAATATGGCCGAAAAGTTCGCTTATTTTGCATATTTAATCAAATTTTCATCAAAATTTCAAAAAATTATTTACCTGTGGGGATTTTAGACTAATAAATTGCTCAAATATGGCCGAAAAGTTCGCTAGTTTTGCATATTTAAACAAATTTTCATCAAAATTTCAAATAATAATTTAACTGTGGAATTTTAGACTCATAAATTGATCAAATTTAGCCGAAAAGTTTGCTAATTTTGCATATTTAGACAAATTTTCACCAAAATTTCAAATAATAATTTAACTGTGGGATTTCAGACTCATAAATTTAGCCGAAAAGTTAGCTAATTTCGCATATTTAGACAAATTTTCATCAAAATTTCAAATAATTATTTGCCTGTGGGGGTGTTAGACTGAGAAATTGATCAAATATGGCCAAGAAGTTCGCTAATTTCGCATATTTAGACAAATTTTCATCGAAATTTCAAATAATTATTTACCTGTGGAGATTTTAGACTCATAAATTGATCAAATATGTCCAAGAAGTTCGCTAATTTCGCATATTCTGACATATTTTCATCAAAATTTCAAATAATTATATACCTGTGGACTAATAAATTGCTCAAATATGGCCGAAAAGTTAGCTAATTTCGCATATTTAGACAAATTTTCACCAAAATTTCAAATAATAATTTAACTGTGGGATTTCAGACTCATAAATTTAGCCGAAAAGTTAGCTAATTTCGCATATTTAGACAAATTTTCATCAAAATTTCAAATAATTATTTGCCTGTGGGGGTGTTAGACTGAGAAATTGATCAAATATGGCCAAGAAGTTCGCTAATTTCGCATATTTAGACAAATTTTCATCGAAATTTCAAATAATTATTTACCTGTGGAGATTTTAAACTCATAAACTTAGCCGAAAAGTTAGCTAATTTTGCATATTTAGACAAATTTTCATCAAAATTTCAAATAATAATTTACCTGTGGGATTTTAGACTAATAAATTGCTCAAATATAGCCGAAAAGTTCGCTAATTTCGCATATTTAGACAAATTTTCATCAAAATTTCAAATAATTATTTACTTGTGGGGATTTTAGACTCATAAATTGATCAAATTTAGCCGAAAAGTTAGCTAATTTCGCATATTTAGACAAATTTTCATCAAAATTTCAAATAATTATTTGCCTGTGGGGGTGTTAGACTGAGGAATTGATCAAATATGGCCAAGAAGTTCGCTTATTTTGCATATTTAGACAAATTTTCATCAAAATTTCAAATAATAATTTACCTGTGGGGATTTTAGACTCATAAATTGATCAAATTTAGCCGAAAAGTTAGCTAATTTCGCATATTTAGACAAATTTTCATCAAAATTTCAAATAATAATTTAACTGTGGGATTTTGACTCATAAATTTAGCCAAAAAGTTAGCTAGCTTTGCATATTTAGACAAATTTTCATCAAAATTTTAAATAATAATTTAACTGTGGGATTTTAGACTCATAAATTTAGCCGAAAAGTTAGCTAATTTCGCATATTTGGACAAATTTTCATCAAAATTTCAAATAATAATTTACCTGTGGGGATGTTAGACTCATAAATTGCTCAAATATGGCCGAAAAGTTCACTAATTTGGCATATTTAAACAAATTTTCATCAAAATTTCAAATAATTTTTGCCTGTGGGATTTTAGACTATCTTAAAGTCTGTTTATAAGTCAATTTAACACTCGCACATATAAAGTATAAAGAAAAAAGTGATTATTTAGTGCAATTCATTCCCCTTTACCTCGCAAAATGCTCTACTCCATAACCCCTGGGGGCCGAACATAATCGCCAATTTACATCGACTGCTTGCCGAAGTCATGCCTCACTTAGTATTATAGAGAGAGAGAGAGATAGTTACATTTCCGCGCTCTCTGCTTGGGGAACCCTGCTCTACACTTCACTTTACATAAAGTCTACACTCTATCAAAACCCTGCTTCAGTGGATTATGTTTGAAATGAGAGATTTATTTTCAGGTTCTCCTCTTCAACTCATTGGGTATTCAAATGAAGGTTTTGCTACATTTTCCCCTCTCTCTCTCTGTCTCTACACACCTTCAACGCTCTCGTGTTCGTAACTCTCCACTATAACACGAGTGTTTCTCTCGTGTTCTCTCTCAAAAACAACCACCACCACCACCACAGCCACCACTCTCACTCTCCCACCATGGTGTAGCTCCGCCCTTTTCAGCGTTCGGCTACTATAAAAGTCCACGCTCAGAGCGCAACGAGCTCATTCGTGTTCGACATTCGCTGGTTGCTTGTTTGCACAACATTTCGAAAAGAAAAGAAAAGCAAAAGAAAAGAGAAAGAAAATTTGTAATTTTTCAATCTCAAAAATTTTTGATCGATCGCCGTAAACTCAAATAAACACGCTGGATTAAAGTGTTTTATTTGAAAAGTGCAAAAGTGTGAAAAGTGCTTCAAAATATATCGAAACAAAAAACAAAACTAAACTCGCAACTCGCAACTTAAAACCAAAACTCATAAAACAACTTTCGCAACCTCGCTAAGTAACCGGTACGACCGTGTAAAAACCGCCAAAATTCTACTCAAGGAGCGTAAAGCCATCATTTCCAAAATGAAATCCCTAACAGCTGTGTGTCAGACAGGTGCCTCCGGTATGCCGGCCATCAATCCCAATGGACGCATCAGCCGCCATCCGCCGCATCGTGGCGATGGTGAAAATGCCGAAATGAAAATGTATTTATCAAAATTGAAGGATCTGGTGCCGTTTATGCCCAAGAATCGTAAATTATCAAAGCTGGAGATTATACAGCATGTGATTGACTATATTTGCGATTTGCAAACAGAACTGGAAACGCATCCAGAGATAAATAATTTTGATGCGGCGGCAGCATTGAGTCAGGTGGCGGCGGCAGCTCAGCAGCAGCAGCAGCAGCAGGAGGAGGAGGATGAGGAGAGTGATGAGCAAATGGAGCAGGAGGATAGGGAGGAGCAGCAGATGGGCGGCGGCGGCGGTGAGGTGGAGGCCGGTGATGTGCTGGCACAACGTTTGGCTGCCGAGCAGCAACAACAACAACAACAACAGCTAAGGAAAATCTCTAGTCCCGCTGCGCGTATACCTCTAATTGATCGTCAGAGTCCCAACACAATTGTTAAGGCTACGATGGCGCCTCAGCAGACTCCACCCCCACCTGCCCCGTTAAGCAACAACAGTTTAACCACGGTGAGTTACAATAAAGAGTGAACTAAAAGGACCCAAAAAAAATTTCTACTCTTACATACATATGTATGTATGGTATGTACAACTGCCAGAGTGTGTGTGTGTATATTTTTGCGGTTGTTTCTTTCTTTTGTCTGTGGTTCGCCTATACATAGCTGTTAAATTTTTTTTTTCTTTTTCTTCTTTTTTTTTCTCGCGGCCTTTTTTTCAACTTTGTTGTTTTTGTTGTGATGTTTTAAATGAACACCTGCAGATACTTAAATTTATTTCACATATGTATGTGTGTGTGTGTGTGTGTGTGTGTGTGTGTGTGTGTGTGTGTGTGTCAGTCGTCGTCTCGTAGCTTCAAAACGGAATTTGAAATTGGAGAATCATCAGTCGACGCAGCCTCCGCCTTTTGATTGTTGTTTTTGTTGTTGTCTCTTTACTTCAACTTCATTAGCGCCGTTTTTGGTGGTCCACAAAAAAAATATATATATATTTAACAGAAAAAAAAAAGTTATTAATGATGCGGGCAAAATCAGAAAACAAAAAAACAGGTTGAAAATGTTACTGCTTTGGTGGCCCCCCTGAAGTTAGTGTCTTTTTTTCTTCTACTCACTTGAAATTGATTAATTAGTTTTTTGTTTAAAAACTATTTTTAACTTAAATTTCTTTTAAGTTTCTTTTTTTTCCAAAAAGTGAAGGCTTAAAGTTGGCTTAATTTAGGCATCTGCTTTTTGCTTCACTGAAAAATTAAATAAAATTTTGGTACTAAAAGTTTCCACAGTACCGCAGCGCAAAATTTTGTTAAAAAAAAGATTTTTAATCATAAATTTGGTTATAAAAACTTTGAAAATTTTTTAAAATTTTATGATAAAAATTTTATAATTAGATCCCTGGACCTTCAGCCTGCAAAGGCATAAGTCACAGCACATTGAAAAAGTTTGAAAAGTATTTTTGAGATTTTTTCAAATTTGCTTCGACTTTTGTACTGTTCTGAAATATTTTTTCTCAACTGGCTATTCGCTTACTACTAATATAGACCAAAAAACTGTTGACTGTTGGTTCCCCCACTCAAATTGATCTAGCTAGAAATGTTTATACATACATTTTCTTCACCAATACCTTAATATGTTCGTAAAAGTAAGGTTTTTAAGTAGAAAAAAATAATAATAATATTGTTGGATTTTGTTATATTTTTCCTAGGCCATAAAAAATTCAATTTCTTGCACTTTCGAGCAAAAAATCGAAAATTTTGAAATATTTTGGTTTATTGTATTCAAAATACTAAACCGATTTGAAAACAATGTTCTACGCAATTAATGACAATTCAATTACCTTTCATTTTATATCTTGCTTGTCTCCATCTGACGTTTATGAAGTGAGTTAAGGCTTTAAATGTAAGTGCACCTACCGAAAAAATTAAAATTTTGTAAAATTGATTTTTTAGTTTACTTATCTAAACTCCACTAAAAAAGTAGAAATGGTTCATCAAACTATTGATATCAGCTATGCTTTTGCAAAAATCTTGCGATTTGGGTACAAATTTGTTCCAAAAACCAGTTTGAAATCGCAAAAGTTTTGGTTAAGCGAAAATGGGAGCATGGCTGCATAATTTCATATTCGTTACCTGCTTTTTTAACTGCCTTAAAATCACCAAAATTGAATAATTAACTCAAATTAACTCCATATTTTGCCACCTGTAAGACATTTAAATAAAGCTAAAGCTAATGATTTTTGGTCAAAATGTATGTAATAGAATGATAGAATTTAGTCGGTCTAGTTTTAGTTTATATTTCTGTTATAATTACGTACCTGAAAATAACAAAAATGTCATATTTTTTTAGTTGTTTCCATATTTCAAGCAAGTTTCAAGCCAATCGGACTACATAACGATATAGCTCTCTTGCAAAATCTAACTTTTTTCATACATTTTCAAGAAATACATATATAAAAATGAAGATATTTGTAATGCCTTGCATCTATCTATTGCATCAAATCTATTTTGTAAGCTCAAGAGACGGCAACTATTCAGTTTTATCAGAGTCTCTGCAGTTCAATCTAAGTATCCGACAGGGAATAGCTTTTTAAAATTCGATATCTGGTGGGAAAAATAGCTAGTTTGGCAACGTTGCATGCATGTTCCTACTGTTGTAAGTCGCATACGCTACAATGACGATACGAGCGGGAGGTTGAAACGCTTGGTAAAGTGTAAGGTTCCGTTCGCGGGCCGATTTCTGTACTTAAGGTTTTGGTTCCAAACTGGGATTACAGATTGTTAAACAGTTAACAGATTTTTGTCTCTACATTCGGTAAAAATTTTAACATATATTTGTTCAGGAGAACGCGCCCAGATTACCAAGCTATATACACACCTGATCATATTAATAGGTACACACACATCAACTCTGACTTTAAGGTAAAAGAAAACAGTTTTATTCATTGTTTCAAACTTAAAATTTGTTCTCATTGGTTCTTAAACTATTTGTTTTTAATAAAATAAACTTAATTGTAACATAGAATAATAATAAGAACATAAAAGAGATCATTATGTGTTTCAGATACGTTTTCAGTGTGATCATAATAATAGGTACACTCCATGTGTTGGTAAGAAAAAAAATTTTAATTTCCATTTTGTGTTCTTTTTTTTAGGTAAATTAGTATTTCCTAACTTAGTATCCAGTGTATCCACCTCTATTTTTGGCCACTACTGCTATTCTTTTTGGCATACTTTTAATAAGAGCCTGGCAGGTCTCTACTGGTGTTTCATACCACAGTTTTTGGACACCTTCCCATAATTTTTGTTTATTTGAAAATGAATGCTTTGCCAATTTCTTTTTTAAGTCTCCCCACAAGTTTTCAATGGGGTTAAGGTCGGGGGATTGGCTTGGCCACTTCAGAACGTCAACTTTTTGGTCCTCGAAAAATTTAGATAACAGCCTTGATGTGTGTTTAGGATCATTAACTTGCTGAAATACCCAACCCAATACCATAACTGTTCATCTTGTAGTAGTCTTCGGATAGTTGGAGCACTAACTGAATTCCCAATTTCGGCTGCAATAGCCTTCGATGACTAAAATGGGTCCTTTTTGCTCAAAGTTACTATGTAGTGGTCAAGGGTTTCTGTTGTTTTTTGTGGCCTTCTACGGGTTTCCTGTCTTGGTTTTCTTTCTAATGCATTTTTAACAAAATTATGAGACCTGTTCATTAATTTGGCGATGGCTCGTAAAGATTTGCCTACTTTTCTCAGACTAAGAACCAATCGAGCTTCATCTTTAGTACAATGAGAATTTCGACCCATTTTTTCTGAAAAAAAATAATTATTTAATTCTCTGTGTTGACAGGAGCTATACTTAATTTACCTTTAGTTACCAAAAGATCACTAATTACAAAATTATTCACTTGATACTTGTGAGAAACGGAGACTGTACCTATTATTATGATCAGGCGAAATGTGTGGTGGACTCGCAATTTATAGAAATGCTTTGATATACGGGGCAGCCCCTCTTTCAACTCTTTGTCACAGTGTGGCCAGACATTGACAACAACAAAAAACCAAAAATTATAAAGTTGTCAACACTAAAAGTACGAAAAAATCATCTATAATTAAAAAATTCCGGTGTAGACCTATTAATATGATCAGGTAGGTGTGTAAGTCGTCAAGTCGACTTTAGCACATTTCTTATTGTTATCGTTCATAGATTCTCTAAAAAGTCTATCAAAATTGCCTGGTTTTGAGAATTTTTGAAAGCAGATAGCATTTTATTAAGTTTCTGGTCACATTCGAGTCCTCTGTGTGATTAAAACAATCATCAATTTTACTTTTGTAGGGAAAATATGGTACCCTAGCCGAGACTCTTATTGAAAAGTCGTTTATAGCCCTCTTTTCTGATCAGATTCGACCCATATTCCCAAACATTTGCGAGTCGTATTTCAATAAATCACATTTTGAGCATATGCATAAGTAATTTTGAAGTCTTCTTTTATATTGGAACATGAAGTTAATTTCTTTAAACTTCAAAAGGGCTCAAAAAAGATTAATCAAGGCAATTATTGTTGAAATGATCTTGCTAATGTTAGTTTTGTAAACCTAACTTACGTTTTTCTTTCTTTTCGAAATGGTCACATGGATTGGATTTCTAAACAGCAATTTTTATTATCAATTGAAGCAATCACTGTACTATATTAGTTTATAGATTATAGATTTTTCCAGTCAAGAAATTGACTTAAATGATTGTTTGAACCAAAACTTTTCCTTGTATACAGGCGGTTCGGTTCGGGAGCTTGAAAAATTGAAAAGTTCGGATTGGTTTGCAGCCTTGCTTAAAGCACACTATTGAAAAATTAACTCAAATTATCGGTGACATGACATATGAACAAATTTCTATCACAACTTTGAAATATAACTTAGAATTTTTGTGGTCCTTTTGACAGTACATAAAGCCCATGGGCGCTAAGACCATAACTGGTTTAAAATTTTTAGACAACACATAGAGAATGGTAACAAAAGACTTAGGCTTAAATTTAATTGCCAAAAAGTGATATTCTATCTTAAGTTTGAGAAAACTTTTATAAACATATTCAAAATATAATCAAAACGCGAATTAGACGAGCCATTATGACGGTTTTATGTTTACATTTAAACCGAAATTCTGTTTTTCTGTGAACCTGCAACTAATTTAATTGTTTTTAAGTCAAATGTGATATACACATTGGAAGAAGACTCCTTAGGGCCCAACTGATCTAGCTATAACATATCCACCTATTATAACCCACAAACTTACACCCGCCTGTAATTATAAATGTAAATTCTTACTTTAATTAGGAGTAATTTGAAAACTTAATTAATTCACAACTACAAAATACAATCACGCTTAAGTTAACAAACTAGAAAAACATAGAACTAGATGTTAAAATCCTTGCAACTAGAAGAAAAACTGCAAGAACTGACTTACAAATGATATACTACGCACACTACAATATAAATTATTATTAATCAGTAACAGTCAATTGTAAACATTAAGACTTAAGGTTTCTCAATGCAGAACTTCAAAGAAAGTTCTTAAATATTCCAATGGGGGTAGGGGCAACACTACCAACCAATTACACCCATTGAGATTAGTATCCCAAACACAATTTAATTTACGCACATATTCTGCGTATTCCCGATATTTTTTGTTTTTTGAAGATTCTATGCTTTATTTTGAAAAATGATAACATTATTCTAAATTGAAGATACTGTCTAACAAAGTCATTTTCTGACTGAATCAAATTTCGCTTTGATAAAACTGCATTTCTTCTGAGTCGATCCACAAGTTAAACCAAGATTTAAAGCAAAATTATTCCATGCTCCTGTTTCACGAGTTCATTGCCATGTCTTAAACGTACCAATTGTTGTAGGAAGAGCTACGCTGGAATGGTTTCATTGAAGCCAATACTACCAGTTGGTTTTTGTAGACGTTCATGCTCTTCCTCGACATATTCATTAGTCTTCATCCAGAAACCACCATTTCTATTCTTTTAAGTCATCGATTATATTGATTTCTAGAGCTTTTTAAATGGTAAGCAAATAATTAACATAAAATGGAGAGGAGGTTTCTACTGACTTGACAATCATTTGGCGAATCATTGTTATTTGAAGCTTATTATTTTGTTAGCTGTAAACAAAATTAAAACAAAACTGTTTTCAGTATTTGTGTACCATCAAGTCCCCTCCCACCTTTTCATGAAATTTTTTAAAAATATTTTTAACGTTTTAACGAGTTGAAGTAGAAAGCCAAATCTCTTTTAAAACCTGTAGAAGTATTTGGCCATTTTCATTTTTAAAATCAAACACAGACTTCGCCATTGTTTAGGCTCTGATTTGTTTCTTTTTTAAATAACCGCATTGAACCGCGGTAGGTCCATGCGATCTGCGGACATTACAATTTTTATTAATTTTTACCTAATTATTGGGTATGGTTGCCAACTTTTGAAGGTCTTTAAGTCCTACGAAAGATTTTTTCTTCAAACTCGCCTATTGCCGCTCCTCAGGGGTGTTAAGCGACTCGTACAGCGTTTATTGCCATTTGCGAGAAAGAGCTCTGCTCTTGAAGATCGCTCTTAAACTACCTCGTTTGAATTTTATTAAATTTTGTTGAAACAAGGTGCATTTATGCAACAAACAAGTTTTATTTGCGTTCACAAAGTTTCGGACAGCTTTTGCACAAAATGTGTGACATATAATCAAATTGAAACTGATTTGCTGCCTTAAGTAAAGCGATTTCATTTTTAATATATGTAAGCGGATGTTGAGTTATGGGCTTTAAAAACACTTTGAATTGAAAAGCGAAATTCGATAAAATGTTACCTTAGATAATTTGGAAAGAAATGTTCGATCTGACTGTATAATATGAAATCATTAGCTTAATTGACTCGAAAACTATGACAGTATTTTTCCATCATGGGTTAATGTGAGCGCAAAGGACCTAAAGTTTCATTTGTGAATCATCCAATTTGCATACTTAGTATACCAATTGATAAGTAAATTGTTTAGATAATCCACCCTCAAAGTTATTATAATATGAAAATTGTCAAAATAGTTCAAATTAGGTATCTTTTCGGCCATATTTAATCAACATATTTGAAAGCCTTGTTTCGTTTGCAATCATAACTATATTTAAGCAAATTTTCTTCAATATTTTGGGTAAATTATTTGCCTGAGGGACCTTAGTACGAACGGAGTAACTTAAAACTATTTGTAAATGGTTCAAAAAATTTACTTAATAGTTCTTTAACTTAATAAAGTTATTATATTAATTCTGAATTCCCTTCAGTTGAATTTCCCGGCCTCACTAAGGACCGTAAGGTCTATGTGTGCTCCCTACAAAGGGCCAGGCGGAACTACCTACCTACCTCAGTTGAATTTTTATTCAGCTTGAATCCCTGCTTAGCTGAAACTTTAAGGCAAAGGTTGCAGCGAACATGGTTTGAAATTCATACAAATGTTCATTAAGACCTGTTCCATTTTCGAGTTCTGAATTGTTAAGTTTTAATTTTCCATTTATATTCATTTGACTGCCTTAAAGGTAACCAAATTTTCGAGTTTATTTCTGGAATTCAGAACTTTAACCAATTCCGATCGAGCATATATTAAAGCTAACTTCGTCTGTGTCAAAGTATAAATACACTTGAAAAAGCTGTCTTCAACGGTTATCGATTTAACTTAAAATCTTTAGTTTTATTATGAACGAAACACCTTTATTCAGCTATCTCGCCTATGTTCTATGGAATTAGTGGAATCAGTCAATTGTGCTGATATAGCACTTTTATTGGCATTCGGAAATTTCTTCGAATTTGTAGCATTTTTACCTGTGTAACGAACTCTGTTCTGGGTGGTGCTCGCCGAGTTCCAGGGTCCCTGCTCGGGCGCCACTATAACGAACTCTGGCCCGGATAGTGCTCGCCGAGTTACACAAATTTATGATATCTACGACTCAGCTCGTCATGCTGATCAAGAGAGAAAAAAAAATCAATCTAAAATCTAGATGGAAAATCTCATTTTCGAGAATCTTGCAATCTTATAAAAACAAAATGGAAAAACCTTGAAATGAGCTGAGAAATTTAAAAAAAAAAGATTTATCATCCCGCAACTTATCAACCCATTCTACACTTTTCTGTACAGCTTCAGTTGAAAAATTATTGAATATATCGCTCACTTACTTCAAGACTGGCATAACTCCAAAAATTCGATTTTGGGAAAAACGCGTTTAAAGTTCTCAATAGATTTAAGCACGAGAAAATAGTTCCATTTGTTTCGAGTTAATCTAGTAAAATGTTAACAAATAAAAATGCTCATTGTAAAAATTTGAAAATATAATGTTTTAACTGAAAGCCGAAAGATCTTTGAGCAATATCGACTGCAGGACAACTGAGATATGACGCTCTTGCATTAACATGAAAATGAATATAAAAAATGATATGGCGAGATATTCTCATATTACATCAAAAGTAAAAGAGATATCAATATGAAAATTTTACACAATACAGCGAATATTTCTGCATCATTAAGTCAAAAATCGTATTTTTTGAGTTATGCCAGTCTTGAAGTAAGTGAGCGATATATAGATTTATTTTGTTAAAAAAAAAAACCACAAAAAAAAAGGGTAACAATTTTCCCTCCTGGGACTCGAACCACGACCTCTACACGCTCTTAGACACATAGTTGAAGCTTTTGGAACGATCGCTTAGCTGCCTTTGCCGTCGGGTATCAACCAGTTGCAGTATAAGAACTCAGCGCGCAAAAATCTCGACTCTTATACTGCGTCTGGTTGATCTGACAATTGAGGCACGTTGCCAAAGCTAGCTAAGCGGCTATGCCGTGTGTGCGTGTGTGTTCTCAGTTCCCCAGAACGTACTGAGTTCAAGTCCCAGTAGCGGCAGATTAATAATTTAAATTTATATAAGTTTTTTAGAAAGAAGAAAATGTTAATAACTAAAACAGGGGTGCCCAAGCCCATTCCGCAAGCCACGCATTTGTTTTTGCTTTACGCAAAGGAATAGCCCACGCGCATATCATTTACGCGGCCATAAGATTATAAAATGCAAAAACAATTTCATATGCGTGCTCTCCACTCTTTCTTTCCGAACGAAGATTTTGTTGTTGGCGCGTGCAGACCTGCAACAACAACATCATATGTGACTCTCTTCTCTCTCTCTCCTATGTCTCTGGCAAATTAAAAAGCAACAACAATGTTGCCTTTGAGTAATCAGCGCTCGCACGCGTGTGCTTGAGACAGCAATGACCACACACACACTTACACACATAATCAAAAATCGCTTTTCTCTGTATATTTCTTGTGGTTGTTCTTGCTTGAGTTATATTTTATGCATTTGTATTGGTTTCCACGCGCTTGTAAGCTCATTTTGGGCCAGCCTGAACTAAAACAAACAGAACACCACCAGATTATCTCGTCTCTGTTGAATTTCTGACACCGTTTCGTCACGATTTAAGACCATAAACTTGGTTTTAGATTGATTTTTTTCTCTGTGTACACTGTATGTGGTCCTTTTAGACATTGTAAACTTTTGGGTAAAATTATAAAAAAAATTTTTAAGTGGATAACGAGAACAGGGATCATTGATTATGTTTTTGTAGAAAATGAAATATGTGGTCCTTTTAGACTTTGGGTAAAATTATAAAAAAAAAATTTCAAGTGGATAACGAGAACAAGGCTCATTGATTATGTTTTTGTAGAAAATGAAATAGAAATCTTTTACGTTTCACTAACTGAAATTTGATACTTTTTCTAACTGATTATACATTTGGCAACAATCGTTTTCTAATAACTTGATATCATTTTAATTTGGAGTATAAAGTTTAGCTGCTATTTGATCTTCTTCTTTTGCTAAGAACCTTAGCTTTAAGTTTGAGTATTGGGCCTCGTTGCTGTACTCGATTTCCATCTAATTATGCTGAGTTGAATTTGATTATATTTCTGTTTCCAAAACTAGTTTTAAGCTTTAAAATAACATGAATCTGCTATCGCTTGACTTAAGCTCAAAACGTTTGAACCGACCGAAACGTTTCTTATGGATAATATGAGTTTATATCAATTTCAGAACAGATTTGATCATTATAATGGTTGGTGCATCACTTGATTCTTGCTATAATTTGACTTAAGTGATGGTTACACCAGTGGATCCCTGTCTCATACTGTCATATGCTCTTCGTATTCACAATTTTGAAACTTATTGAAACAGAAAACAGTTGGTTTTCAGTTTTCTTCTTAAAATCTAGGATAACAGTTGGTCTGTTCAATTAACATTCAGCTGTTAACTGAATTTTCAAAAAAGACCAAAAACCTTAAACTACCAGATACAACCCACATGCTTGTACATACCTCTATATATTTTGTGTGTCACCCAACAAAAATGAAAAAAATTCTTTCGAAAACACACACTCACAACACACACAGTTTCTGTTTCTCAACTGTAAGAAGAAATGCACGTGTTCAAAATTGTTGTTTTTTCTTTATATTTTTGTTTTGTACTTCTGGACGCAGCTGTGCGCCAGTCGCCATTCGGTCGCTTTCTAACCGTCCCCTCCAAACCCGCCCCCCCCCAAGTCTCTGCGGTCACTCAAACATGGCAAGAACTGCCAACAACAACAATTAAGTAAAAGAACATCTGGGGGCAAGGCAAGGCGCCCTCTTTAAATAAATTCAAATATAAATTAAACTAATTTCAATTTTTCTCTCTTT